>JADDOH010005232.1:0-26605 GCA_016648135.1 Agrypnia vestita | reverse complement strand
AATGATCTTCGTGAGTTTTATCCTACTATATTTCAAATTTTATACATGTCATTATAACCTTTATAAACTAGCATATTTTGAAAGAGTGGTGATTTGATATTTACCTCACTCACGATTGTATTTATTCATTTTGCATTTGTTATTCAACATTTTAAAAGAAATTTCCACACAAATAAAGGACTGCTCATAAAATGAATTTATCTTTTATTCACAAAAGATTTCTCTTCAGATTAGCAAATTCGATTTGAACGCTTTGATTGTACAAGTAAATTTAGTGAAAAAAGAAATAATATTATCATGAAAAGTCCTCGTTAAACAGAATGTTCGCTTTATGAGTCGAAACTTTCAAATGTTTTGTAGATTTAATTCATTTCCGCGAAGTTCTTATCTTCTCTTCCACCTGGATACACTCTTCTGATCATTTCATAAAATATTTTATCAAAAGCATACACGAATAAGCTGACCAGCGATGCATGCAGACAAAGGAGACACCTTAGCGAGTAAACCAATATTTATTATTATATATATAGAGACCAGATAGACCTTTGTTTGTTTAGAAAATCAATACACTGAAAGTCACCTCGCAATAGTTTTAGGCGTACTGCATAATGTAATGTAACAAAATGGTAAGATGAAGGAATTGCGCACCGTCCGAACTCCTTTTAAGAGTCCCTAGTACACGATTTTCGTATTTGCTCTCGATTTGCTAAATTGAACGTAAACTTATTAAATCATTTTGCAAAACCCATAGCTAAACAGGCTTTCAATCAATTTTATTATGATGGATCCATTTATTCTTGAAGCGTTTCCTTAAAAAAATGAACAAATATACTGTTATAACATATAAAAAAATCCTAAACACTATTTTAGTTTTCATGCAATAGAGTTAGTTATCTTTGGTACACTTAATCTTGTATATTTTCAAATAAAGACCATATATTTTATTTACAAATTGATTGTTTATAGTTTGAAAAAGAAGTGGTGCTATTCAGACATTAATATTTTTCGACAAATTGTTTAATATATCGTTTTGAGAAAGACAAAAATTAAACGTTCTGTTTCCTATATTGGATTGTCCAACCGAAAAATATGAAATAGTGTGATTTAAAGAATAGGGTTAAGTTTAATTCGGGCTAAGTGACTTTATCCATTTAATAATAAATTAATCACTATGATACGCACTCGTGGTCATTTTCCATTTTTCAGAGGGCAGATCCCCGGCTACGATCGCTGCTCTGACGTGCTATCAAATAATTTTCTGAGCGATGATCACTAAGGGGTGGGGGTGGGAAAATTTAAAATGAAAACATTCAAGTTTAAATTGTACATGTATTTAAATAATTAAAAATTGAAATTAATCGTTAAATCTAGCCTTATTATCTAACCTTATTTCTACCTTTCTACCGTCGTGAACGTGGCGACGTCCTGTCCGGCGACGCGACTGTACGCATCATGGCGCTATTCCCTCGCGCGTCTGCTCCAGCGGCGGCGAAGGTGACGCATGGCGCGAGGCCCACCTCACGCTGGTCTCCTTCTGCGCTGGCGGCGGAGCTGGTTATCGCCCTGATAACCAGCTGACCATCTCCAATGGTCTTCGGCTCCGCCCTTGTCCTCTTCTTCTGTCCGTAACAGCGACCACGTCAGGCTACATCAATCCACCTGAAGCCGCTGTTGGTGGACTTCAGACGTCCTCCTCAACCTGCTTGACTGTCGCCTTGACAGTCAAGATCGCGTCAGACCACCCGGCTCTCCAGGAAGTCTTCTTCCTCCGCTGGGGCTTCTCAGCATGGTCCTCTCGACTGTCGCTCTGACTAGCCGAGATCTCTTTCCTTTTCTTTTCGACACTCCTTCCGCGGCTCACTAAATTGATGGTCGGCCGACAGCCATCTCATCACTGCCGGCCGACGCCGTATTTCACATCACTACTGATTGTCTGCCAGCCAGCGGGAACTCCGGCCCGCCGGCCCCTGTTTTACCGTCTTCAACACTCACTACTGCATTTTAATTCCACTGTGACTTCCAACTAACAACTCCGCTTTCAACTAACTACTCACTCACTACTGTCCTTCTAACTTCCAACTCCCAACTAACTGTGGGAGTGGTCATGCAGGGTTCTTATACGTTTCAACGTCCGCGCGCCTCCCTTCAACGTTTTGGCCACTTCCCTTCTGTTCAACACATAATTTTTATTTGTTAGGCCTAATTTTCGGTCACGCCTCTTAATATTATTTTACTTAATTAACAAGATTACAAAGAAATAAATATCTTAAAGTTACTACAACTTATAAATAATTTTAAACATACAATTAATTACATTAACAAATAATTTTATTATCACAAAACATAAAATTATTATTAATATACCTCACATACAATTACATATACCCCAGGTAATTAACTATACATTTATCTAAATCTATACAATAAAATACAACTTAGGATACCTTATTTTTAAACTTATTGTCGGTGGTCACCCGAACTATGATATAATTACTAGCAAAAATAATATTACTACAACTAGATTACATACAATTGAAAATTTTATAATTATGTACATTTAAAATTAATAAATGAATCCTAATCATTATTAATTTAATCTACCTATAATTTTCGTATTAAAATACCGCAATCCAGCTAACATTATCCTCTGCTGCTCTTACATATATGTTGTTATTAATAATTATGGTCTAGTCAAACAATAAATAGAATGCGCGTGTACATATGTACTATACGTGCTATACAATTTATTGCCGTTGAAGACATACCCATCGAACGGAAGCAAGGCGAAGCTGTCACCCAAAAAAATCTATGAGATTTTTCTACAATGCATGGACGGGCTGGTGAACCATGTTAACTGTCGATTTTAGAAAACTAATTGCTTCCTTATAGAGACAATAGTGGACCTTTCTAATACAACGAACCTCGATAGTTAGCGCCGAATTCGCAGAAAATTGAGTTAAAATCATGTTCCCTGTCTCTTTAGAAACGAACGGTCCTCTAGCACATGTGCGGCCAAGACCATGAGGGTGTTCTTACGACAAAATTTAAGGACATTAAATCGTTCGCAGAATTTCCCTTGGCTTCGAAATCTTCTCACAAATAAAACGAACACCCCGTTGTCGGGAATAAATATAATCGAATTTGGCGCGTTTTCACAATAATATTCATATGAATACATCAACTAATTAATAAATCGTTAATTTATTTCCGGTGTTTTCATTTGTCTCCCAAAGCCACGACCCAAATCTGTGGCGTTTGACTGATTGGACTCAAAATTTGGAAACTTATTCTTTAGGATTCGGCAGGTATCATAGGTGACATTTCCTCCCTATTCTCATACCCCTGCCCCCCTGACATATTTTCGATGCAAATCTGTACTGTTTGACCGATCGGACTCAAAATTTGGAAACTTATTCTTTAAGACTCGGCGGGTAACATAGGCAACATTTCCTCCCTATTCTCATACCCCTTCTCCTCTCCCTGACATATTTTTGATGCAAATCTGTACCGTTTGACCGATCGGACACAAAATTTGTTAACTTATTCTTTAGGACTCGGCGGGTAACATAGGCAACATTTCTTCCCTATTCTCATACTCCTTTCCCTCCCCCGATATATTTTCGATGCAAATCTGTACCGTTTGACCGATCGAACTCAAAATTTGTAAACTTATTCTTTAGGATTCGGCGGGGGACGTAGGCAACATTTCCCGCCTATTTTCTTACCCTTTCCCTTCGCCATGACATATTTTCGATGCAAATCTGTACCGTTTGGCCAATCGTACTCAAAATTTGAAAACTTTTTCTTAAGGACTCTGCGGGAAATATTTGTGACATTTCCCCCTATTCTTTTAACCCTTCCCTTCCCTGATATATTTTCTAGGTAAATCTGTACCTTTCGACCGATAGGACTCAAAGTTTGGAAAATTATTGTTTAGCACCCGGCAGGTAACATATTCTAACAACACGATTATTTCAACCCTTCCCCTCCATTGATATATTTTCGATGCAAATCTGTATCATTTATGATCGATCGGACTCAAAATTTGAAAACTTATTAAGGACTCGGCGGGTAACATATGCGACATTTTCCCCCTATTCTTTTAACCCTTCCCCTCCGCTTATACATGGAGTCCAAATGACTATCCTTACTCACCGGCAGATCAGGGTGAGAAGCTGTGTATGCGTATTTCTTGACTGAAGTGAATGGACTATACATGGAATGAACTGTAAATAACTTAAATTAGATCAATACAATTTATTACAAGCAATTATAATATGAGATAAAAATACTTTACATTTCCTCATCATCTCATATAAAAAAACGTCGTCTCATAGAAAAAAAATATTGGTTAACATAGCCAAAAGTACGAATATTTTTATTGTCATCATACTATGAATACGTAATGTGCAACAAGTGCGTGTATTTTTTAAATAGAAATGCGAACATGGAATATAATATATCACACCAATATTCTTTCAATTTTCAAACTAAGCTTGCTGGTCTGGAATGAGGCGCGAACCCAGACTACAGATTGCAGATTGGAGTAAAGGCAAAAGTTTTAACAGACTCATTTGGACCCGAAAATTATAGACATATTCTTACATCTTGAAACTAGCAGTTTAGAACACGATATTGTTATATTTCTAGGAATACGGCAACATAGCCAGTCAATACATTGAACTACATTTGAAACTAAATACACAACAGTCCCGAGTACAAAACATTCATGAAGGTAGAGGGTACTCGTACGCGGCGTAACAACCAAAGTAAAACGATCGTAGAATGTTGTTGTTGTTAACTTTGGAAGTAAAGTTTCATGCTTTTTATTTTTCCTAAGTATACTACGTCCGGAATGTCATCTTTCCCAAACACTTCAGATTCGGTGCGGGTCAAGTGTGAGAAAGAGGAGAAATATCTATATCTTTAAAACTCAATGTCTGTCTGTCTGTCTGTTCTCTACACAAATCCACACTGTTTGTCCGATTCGACTCAAATTTTGCATACTTACGCTTTAAGACCCGGCGGGTAACATGGGCGACATTTCCTCTCTCCCCTTACCCTCATCCTGGTATATTTACAATGCACATTTTTACTGTTCTATCGAATTTGGCATATATATTCTTTAGGACCTGGCGGTAAACATTTCAGCGATAGGCCGCATTTCGTCCCCTGGATATCCCATTCACCTCAGCCTTGATTAAATGGAAACATTTTTTTTTTTAGAGACTTTGCAATGAAACCTTTTTTTACCCTGACAAACTTAGTTTAAACTTAATCTTTGACCTGCGCAACGCTGGGTACTAATAACTAGTATGTAAATAAAAAATAACATTATCATCAAAGAAAAAATATAGTGGCCATTATTTTTACATAAAATTAATATTGTAATATAAAAATGTGAGATTTTTCAAATAATCGTACACGTACACGTGATTTGATAATGAATAACTCTTCGGGGGCGTGAAAAATATTTCTCGGCGGAGACTGACGCCCCCTCTTCGGTGGGCGCCTTTGTTTTCTGACAACTGCGTCACTCGCTTTGTATTAGTGTCAAGACGCAAAGACTTTGAAAATGGTATCAAGAGGATGATTACGACCTGACAGTTTTCAGAGTGCTAAAAATAAACGAGGTTAAAGGCCAGTTCTGATTTCTAATGTTATTATTTTTTTATTATTATACTGAAATATACTTTTGGAGCAAAAATCAACCTATTTTATTTTAGGTTTCACTCGTGTAATACAAAGAATAAAAATTAAAAAATTAAAACATTACTTTACATTACAATTTACCTTACATGCAAATAGGACATTAATATTTAGTGTAAAAAAAATTTAAGAACAGTTTCTTATTTTCAAGTTGCAAGTTTTAGTAAACTTCGTTTCAAAAAAATTTACATTAAATTTTAGATTTTTTTATTTATTCTTAATTTAAAATTATGTTTACAATAATACCCCGAACTACGTTATCTCGTCTTACGTAAATTAAGATTTTTTTATTTCCTTCTATTCATCAAAATAACTTACGTTATATATTTTTGATCGTTATAACTATTCTTTTTTTCCTTTATTTAGTAAGACGATTCTATAAATAAACAAACAAATAAACATTTCCAATCTACAAACCTATTGTCCACTTGTATTAAGCATGCATTGTATACCATTATAACACTTTTTTTTTAAAATAGAGATGCGAACACGAAATACGTGTCACATCAACATTCTTACTATTTTCAAAATAAGCTAAATGCTTGTGCTACGAAAATATGACTAACTTGCTGGTCTGGAGTGAGGTTCGAACCCGCGACCTTTGGATCACGAGGCGAGAGTCCTGACCACAAGACCAACAAGCTACTCTTTTAGTCACTCTTTCAATTCTCTCGAACACCATCTCTTTCGGTGTGCTAACATTCATTACAAGCTCATTCTCCATGCATAAATCAGGCATCCCGGCCACCAGGTATTTCAGATACACCTACTTACACTCCATCTTTTGAATATAGCAGAAAGTATGTGAATTAAACACCTATCCTCGCACCTATATCCGCTTTCTTATGTTTTCCTCGGCCTTATGTGATTTGCAATATAAAATCATGATGTGGATGCCTCATTCATTCTAACACAGACACTTCTTCCCTCATCCAAGATGCAATTGTACTCATTTGATTACTTAAGATATTGCCCTTTTATATTCGTAAATAAAACCAATAAGAATCAATAATCTCCAAACAAATAAAGGGTTGATTGTAAGGGCGGAGCTCTGGTTACTACCCCTACTCGGCTGTCGGCTGAGCCTCCTTCGTAATACCGATACTAAATAATTCATGCCTCCCAGAAAAGTAGTACCATAATAAAATCCATCCATAAGTGGAGCGCGGGGTTGTCCATTCGGTATCTCGAATATCTGAATATCGGCGTAACAGACATTGTAGATATGATTCGGTAAAGTTAAATTATGTTAAGTTTTATACTATTTTGGTAATTTGTACACATATATTAACTTATATTTCATAAATAATTACTTATCGAAATATGATATTACCTAGAATTGTATAGATAAATCACATAAAACAAAAAAAAAGTTTTCCCTAAGAATCTAGTTACTACCGGGATCAAACCGGGAACCTTACATCTACCAATTACGCCATAGTTATTATCAATTATCAAATTTAATCTGTATTTATATTGCACCTTAATAAGACATCTGTTGAAATAAATATTTTACAACGGCAAAAAATCTTGCAAATGTCTGAAGAAAATTGTGTTTAAATACACATATATATATAAATAAATAAACTGTACCGAAAGGTATAGGTCTTTCCATTTAAGAAAGGCAATCAAATTAGTTGTGTTGGCGTTTGCGTGTATAAACACCAATACATCAAAACAATGTGTCTTGTACGCGCATACTACTTTGATTGTCTTTCTTAAAGGAAAAGAGGTGTACCTATGCTCTTTTTTACAGTTAGTTCTAATTTTTTACTTTCTTTTTTAAGTTTTTCTTTACATATAAGTTTAGGGTTAAGGTTGCCACGTCAGTGTCCACCAATTTAAGGTTAATGTTTCCACGTCGGAATCCACCAATTTAGGGTTAGAGTGATTAACCACATCTTCAGTGTATAGTTTTCTGGGATATTCTGGCGTGTATATGTGACCTCTCTGGCCGACGCTTCGAATCCCATTGCAGGGTCCATCATCAGGGCTGACATCAGCCTGATAACGTCGCAGACACAGCAATACCAAGCGCAAAAAAATAATTTATTTTGAAAATGTAACGTCATAGCCTTCATGCAATAGCCTTCAAATCATATATCGTTATTTCATTTGAATTTGGAATTCCGAATCAAATGCAAGATACCGAACTTCAAACAAGCCAGTATTAGAAAACGGCAATTTCATAGATAAGGACCTAATATTATATATTTCACTGTGCCTAATTTTTGAATATTTGATATAACTCCAAGAGGCAACCAGATAAAATTTAAATAAGTATAGAAATTTGGACGTCAAATCAAATTTCCCTGGATCAACTCTGTCATTTTCACTTTCGTTCTCAATAGTATCTCAATTTGGTTTTTCCACACAAAATTGGAAAGGTTTTAGCCTAAGATAATCTTGGCAGACGGGTGTTTTAAAACAAGACTGTACACCAGAGTCTAGTGGAGTATATGAACATCCAATTATAAGTCTACCGGTGGGAGTAGTAATAATACAAATATTTTCTGGAGCGTGATGTTTCTTGTTTGAGTTTTACCTAAGGAGAAGTTCTTGTCAACTGCAATTAAAATCCCTCACATTTTCTTTACTACTGTTAAATATTGTACGATTGCATAACTGGTAGTATAATTTTAAATCCTTCAAGTCGCAATCTTTCCATGTTTCGTTTCATTTTTTAACGAAACACGGCCGGACATTTATTATGTTTTCACGGCCGTTACGAATTTAGAATATTTTTGTGTTTCTCTGAGTTCTCTTGTTGAGGTTTCGGATCCTTTGCGGGATCCATCATCTTTTATTATAATTATCCTTGTTCACAATGTTATTCTGATGATATTTAAGTTTGTTTAAGGATCTAAGGAGGAGATAAAGTAAGAAAAATTATTTTTCTAATATGAATTCGTAAAAACACTTGTGCACGAATGTATTATATAATTCATAAATTCATAAAATTGAGTTGTAAGGGGGGTGGACTAAGGAAGGCCTTGCTCTTAGTAAGGCCAATTATAAAAAGTCGTTGTTATTAAAGTCTCCGTCATATAGAGATGCCAAAGCATATAGGGTGACCATGGTGTAAAAATGCAAAAATATTTTATTTTATTTTTAACATTACCACATATCTATATAGGTATTTTAAAATCATGTTCATAAATTTAGATTCAGGGTAAAGGACCACTTAAACAAAATAATTCGATTTATGTATTTTATTAGAAAAATAATATAAAAATCAAAATACTCTATATGAAAAAATGTATTGAAAATTGAATATATTATCTAGGAAAAATGACAAAAAATAAAACAAATATTTAAGCGAATCTTAAAAACTATAAGTATGCATCACAATCAGATATGTCATCATTTTCGTTATCAGACACATTAAAAATTAAATTATCATTATCGGTGAAATCGTCAAATGCAATATCCCGCTCCCAATATTGGCGTTCTATTTTGCATACATGACTGCAGATATTACCCAACTCAATGCTAGTGATTAACGACACCTTTTCTTTTACTTATTTTTTGACGGAATTCAATGTCATGTCAACATTTCTAGACCCTACATGTCCCTTTACGATTGACCAAATGTTTTCTATCGCGTTAAGGTCTGGGTGATATGGCGGAAGCCGTAATACGGCATGACCACTATCGATGAACAGCTTGTCGACAGCGAATTCCTTGAAAATGTCTTTATTTAAACATATTAGCCGATATAATTCCGGTTTAAGCATATCATTTGTAAAACAAATATCCTTTTGAGTTAACCACTCTATCATATCGACCTTCTTAGAATTCGATGTCGGTGCTGGATTTACAAACTTGTGGTATGATGCATTGTCAATAACCACCACAGACCTGGGTTCTAGATTGGGGATCAATTTTTCCGTCAACCATTTTTGATAATTAGTAAAGTTCATGTCATCGTGGTAATCACCAGTCGTTTGGTGGGATATATACATAAGTAAGGCTTCCTCTTCCTAATTTCGTAGCCTCAGACATGGTCACCCTATTTTTCTTCGAGCAAGCGCGCGCCGTTCCCCTTCGACAGTTGAAGACATACTAAAAGATTTATTGCGGGTTCTCACGACATGACATTAACCAATCACCGAAGGGATATCTACTAACACATTTACAGAACTGCATATTACACATTTTTTTTGTTTATGTGTTAGTTTTGGCATTCTAAAGTGGCGGGGTCTATACCATGCGATGTCAAATTCCTTCCACTCACACTAACACCCATCGAACTCAAGGACACAGACGCGGCGGCGAGTCGCTCGCGCCACCATTTTGTCAGTGCGGCCCCTCGCATTGTTTACTTCGGTAGTCGACGTTAAAATTATAATACACAGCAAAAGGTAAGTTTTCAAGTAAGTAAATTATTATTTTCTTTAATTTTTTTACTCTGCATTGATTTAAAAGGATTTGCTATGGTACTAAAGAAAAAAATATTACTTTATTTCCATTTCAGTCAATATATCGGTAGTGTTTATAGTAAAGCAATGGCTTTGTATTGAGATAACCGACGTTTTGGTCGGTTATAATTTTTTTTATTTCATTTTAAAGGTTTTTTTGGCAACTTATTTGATATCGATATAATACTCTTTAAAATTATTTTTAAAACATTTTCACGAATACATTCTTAATTTTACGATAGTGTTCAAGTAATGTTCGTTGAATATTTTTTGTGTTTGTGTGTGAGTGAATTTAATATGGTAAATATTTAATGTTTCATTTTTATTTAGTTTAAGTATAAGCAGATATCTTGATTGTCACAACGTTAGTTTTAAGATAAACGATTGATTTATTATACCGGCCTTGTATCGAGCCTTGTTACTTGTAAGGCCGTTTGGAAGAGTTTAGTAAAATTTAATTTAATAAATAATCATTAACTCTGCAATAATAAATTTTAAATTAGTAGTCCTCGATGACTGCATTAAATTTTTTTGGGTATTGCAGCTTTTGCTTTTATATCCCACACCTATAATATTTTGTACGCACTTACACATCTTTAAATCAAATATCGGATATGAAAAAAAAATAATGACGACGTTGTACCGATTGCAATAATTCAGTATTCACATCCCTAGTCGACTGGTTCAGCTACCAGCGTTGTCTTGGTTATGGCCATAATACTAAACAACATACATAATATCTGCTTCATAAAGTACAATATTGAAAAAGTAATCGACGCAATTATTACTAGGTATATGGAAGAAATTTATTTTAGAAATTCGCAATTTCACCGAACTGTTTTCCGATGGTTATGTAGCTGAAACACAGCATGAAGATAATCTTTGTTCCTTAATATATCAAATAAAATTAATTTAATAATTTCATTTTTGATTCTCTGGAGAAAAATTATTCGTTTTATAAAGTAATCAGAGATATTAAATTTTGATGTCTTTTATTTTTATTATTTAACAAACAGACCGTCAATAGATCATTAATGACCCTAATAGATGGTCATAAATATAAATGTGACATTAATATAAAATGTAAGAATATTTTGTTAACTTTTTGAAAATTACATAATTACAATGAACATTGCAGTTTTACGATAATTTGATAATAAGTAATGAATAAATAATTTATAATAAACAAGTTTTTATACAATACGTAATACACTTTTTAAGATAAATAAAAAATTAATAAATATCGTAAATCAATAATCACAATTTAGGATTATGTTCTTAAAAAGCAAGTTTTTGCAATACACTTTTTATAAATAAATAATCCATTAATAGTAAAAATTGTCTTAGTGATAAATAAATTGTAAATAATATTCAGTATAATATAAAGAGTATAACAAATTAATAATTACAATTTATGAATGATTTTTAGTAATGAGCCTCATAAAGTCTTCTTTTGATTCAAATCGGGTCCCTTTCAACGATATATTTAACTTTGGTAATAAAAAAAAAGTGTCTATTTCCTTACTAGTTCCTCTCAGCAAATGATCCCGTTAGTTTATTACTGATCAAAGTTTAACTTCGACTTTCCATCCCTTTTTGCATCCATTGGGTTTTAAGTTTATTTAATAAAAATAATAATGTACATATCATCAAAAATCAAATAAATAAAAAAAAACAATACCTTGATATCTTATAATACGTGTACGTGCTACTCGTCAGCCCGACAGAGAAGCAGTAAATGCGACCATAGTATTCATAGCCACTCCCAGAAGGGGAGAAAGGATGTCACAAATATATTTGGTCCCGCTACCGCGAGCACGGACCAATAGAAATTTACTCTGTCCAGGTCGCAACAAACCAAAGGAGAGCGTCATAGAGATTACTCTCTCAGCTCTCCCCGGCAGCCTGTCTTCCTAACATCTCCCAGCGGGAGACCCATACTCTACAGAACTCTCTGAAGAGTCTTAGGTTTCTTTCACAACTCAGGAGATCGTTATTCCGGGGCGAACGGTGACCTATTCGCACTTAGTCCTTAACCATATTCTCTCATGCGTCCCTCAAGATGATACATTCCCAGAGAACGTGCCATAATAACTTGGGGAATAGCTAATAATCTCACGGAGCCATCTCAAAAGAGCATGGAGCCTAATGAATGGGAATGCCACTGCCGTGTTTGATTTAGATCCGAAGAATGGGCAGGTGCATTATCGTGATGGATCTGCCAAATTGTCACTGTAAACATATCCGATCATTTCGAAATCAACGAAAGACCTCTTGGCAATGGATGTTCCTTGCGATGCGTACTCATGATTTACGACTTTGACAATGCTGTCCTTTTGGCTTCGGGAATGGTTCATGTTTTCATAGTGAGGACTGCATCTTTGTTTCTGGGTCATACCTTTTCAAGAAGTTGAGGTCATTGCATGCGTTTGCGTCAACCTCTATTTTTATCAATTACATAGTAGCGTGTTTGTTTTTATAGCACTCAATTCTGAAATTAAGATTATTGAATTAATAGTTAAAACATTAGATATTTTAATATTTCAGCCACCTTCTGTGTAAGACTTACATTAATAAAATATAGTATAAATATTTAAAACAATATCAGTTTTCACTTAAAAATAATTAAAAAGTAAGCTTCCTTACAAGTGAACAAGTTTACTACCAAATTAATCAATTTCATTAATAATTTAAAAAGTATTGGAATACTTTTCGTCCCTACCGCCTGGTTTGTGAATACAGAGAGCTCGCCGCGAAAATTGACTTTGCATAAGTTCTTCCAGATCCGGGCGTTAATTCCGAATTGAATCCTCTCGAAGTTTCCGTTCGCAAAGTACAATTTGTCCGTTTGAATTTTAGGATTCCGAATTTAATTAGGAATCCCATTAAACAATAATTACCAACTTGTCTAGAGGTCTACTAAATCTATTCAGAAAACGTTAGGGAAGGAAAGACTCCCGGTTTATAAGTCAGACAAAGGACTTTGATTATTGAAGGAATGCAAAGAAGTCTTTTCAAAATTTAAAACACCTCATTCCGAACTGAGAAAAAACGAATTTTGAAAAAAATTGATGAACTTGGTTGTGTATTTTAATTTTAAATTATTTATTTTTAAAAACCTCGCTTTAAATGTATTAGCAGAATTTACTTGATAAATTGGTGCAAATCAACGTAATACAAAAGGAATAGATAAAATTCTAGAAACAAATCATTTAAGTTATCTTGGTAATTCTTTAACAATCTCCCTCTTACAATCAGATATATAACAGATCAGAATAAATTTAAATTTGAAATTAAAAACATATACAAACAGATCTACTAGACACATAAAATAACCATGAGCTATTTGAGAGTGTCTGTTCACAAACAGATCTACTAGACACAGAATATAACCATGAGATATTTGAGAGTGTCTGTTCACAAACAGATCTACTAGACACAGAATATAACCATGAGATATTTGAGAGTGTCTGTTCACAAACAGATCTACTAGAAACAGAAAATAACCATGAGATATTTGAGAGTGTCTGTTCACAAACAGATCTACTAGAAACAGAAAATAACCATGAGATATTTGAGAGTGTCTGTTCACAAACAGATCTACTAGAAACAGAAAATAACCATGAGATGTATGAGAGTGTCTGTTTACACTAAATCTGCATCTTCCACCTCAATATTATCGTTAATAAAATCTTCTCAACTTTCTTACTAAATATATTATAATTCCATATATTAAATCAATTTAATTTTTTTGGTTGTATCTAGTTTTACTTTATGTTATTATGATTAATGCACATTTACCTGCAAATTTATATTCCTAGTCTCCTTCTCTGTTCACTAACCTCTAACTCTTATAGTAAAGTTAGATAAATATGTTTCTTTATTTGAAATATTTTGTGTAAATATAACAAATAAATAATAAAGATATACAAATAAATGAGACTGCCTGCCATTCAGTAAGAAGCCTAAATGAAGATCTACAATGAAATGCCAGAGGAAACAAAAGACGAACCTCATTCTTCTTCATTATTTTTAATGGGAATTATATCTAATATAATAATCTAGGACGATTGCTTGGACAGTACTCTTCCACCGCTCTTTGTCTTGAGATATGTCAGTTACTTGGGGCCATTGAGAGTTCAATCTTTCTTCGTAGAATCTCCGCTTTCTTGGATCATCGTACAGAACTCTTTTCCCCGGAAAATCTTTCATTTATATAAAAATGTAGTATTTTGTTTCCCGTGCGGAGGATGTGTCTAAATCAACATAAACATGTTAGTTTTCTATTTGAGGCAGTAGAGGGTTCATTCCAAAATCTTCTCCCTTATGTCAATCTTAATTTGATCCCCCTGAAAAAGAGAAGCAAAAATTTTTTTGTAGATTTAAATTTGATGATTATAGTATATTTATATTCAAATATTTTTTAAACATAAATAATAACTATAATTACAAGTATTAACGGCATGCTATGCTTCCACAAAATCGCCGAACAAGTAGCGTTCTCATGTTGTATCAAAATATAATCCTTTTCAATTTTCAAGATTCCTTTTGTACGGAGAAAAGATTTAAAAATCTATAAATAGGAGTATGAGAAAAATAGGAAGGTACGGATGGCTCTTGAATCCAGCAGAACAAATCGATGCCATTGTGAAGTTAAATCGCAAAGTTTTGCTGATTATTTTTCAATGGCTTTATATAATTCGACTGTAAAAGCAATTTTCCATCGTAATAGATTTTATTTTCAATGGAATTAAGCTGCACATACATCGGAAAATTTAGTTTTCTTCTCCTTTTATATTGGTTTTTCTTATTGTTTGTCGAGTTAGCTAAAAGGATGTTAAAAAATGATTTATCTATTCTTAGTAATCTGAGAATATTCTGTATCTTCTGCAACCGAACTGCGTTGGATGACAATATAATACTGTACAATACTAAAGTCATACACAAATTGATCAACGATGTCGAGTTCGGGACATCAGAAGAAGACATTATTAAAATGCTGGAGGCTTTTGAGACGTTAATATACCGACGTATGCTGAAAATCTCTTGGGTTGACATCATTTCCAATGAAGAAGTCAAGGGATCTTATGACAACTACCAAAAAAGCAAAGCTGTTTACTTCGAACGCATTCTTCGCGATGATAAATATGATATCTTCATAAATCACAGGAGAAGATAAAAAGCAGCAGAAATGAAGGAAGAAAGAGATTGTGTTGGCTACGTAACTTCAGTTAGTATTTGATGTTCAATATGGTGATGTTCGTATTATACCTACGGTATAAATAAGCACACTGCAAATTGGTCGCCAAACTTGGATACCATAGAACGGAACAGGAAGAAATTCAAGAAGTAAATTGGGTTTATTTGATTTCGTAATCTGCGTAATCGCTGTTATTAATTTTAATTGTGATAGAAGCATCCACCAGGCTTTGCATAAATGTAATTTCTTGCGAAATAAATCTAAATTACGTGCTTGTTTGATTGGTATACTGATGCGAACACGGAATACGTTAATATTCTTAGTATCTTAATAATAAGCTAAAAGCGTGTGCTATGAAAGTAGGATAAGCTTTTTGGTTCCCTGTGAGTCCCATCTGTGCTATTCATCTCAAGAAATTTATATGTTAAGAATAAAGAACCAAATAATTCGTAATTCTCATATTAATGTATTAACTAAAAGCAGCTACCGGAAGAATTTACATACAAATGACAAAGCTGCGCATGCATTTCGCGTCCTCTTTGTACAAAACTCAGACGTGTTGAAAAACGACGCTAACGTAAATCTGAAACGGACTTGAACGAACGCGTCCCGTTAAAAATGTCCTTAGGCCCGGTTGTTTCAAGTTCGATCAAAGTAAGCGGTCGATTAAAGCATAGATTTTTACGAAAACGGATCGTCTGATTGGTGGAGAACGTAAAAATCTATGCTTTAAAAGAACGCTTACTTTAATCCAACTTGAAACAACCGGCCCTTAGGCTTTCACCGCCGTTCAGAATCTTCTGTGTATAGTTTTCTGGGATATTCTGCCGTGTATATGTGACCTCTCTGGATGTGTGTGTCTTGATGTAGTGTGTTGTGTATCTACTAACGGATGTCGGACTGTGCGGATCGTCGATTTGATTTATCCTGCAGCGCCGGATACCAAGATGTTTAACGTTTAACGATGTTGACGGTCTTAAGTTAAAAACATCGTAGTATGCGGCGCTGCAGGATAAATCAAATCAACGGTCCGCACAGTCCGACATCCGTTAGTCACGTTATACACAACACATCATTATGCACAACACAACACATCATTATACACAACACAACACACATACATACAAATTACATCAAGACACACACACACCCTGCTTTCGACACGATACTGCAATCCAGTACTTAACAAAACACAAACTTGGAGACACCCTGACTTCGGTACGGTATTGCAAGGCAATACTTAACCAACAAAAACACTCACTCACCAGTCCTGATTATGGACCCTGTAACGGGATCCGAAACGTTGGCCAGAGAGGTCACATATACACGGCAGAATATCCCAGAAAACTATACACAGAAGAACGCGTCCCGATACACACAAAAGTGATAATATTTTATTTTACAAAACATGCAACTGAAAAAATGCATTTCTTTCAGATGAATACTATCTCTAATGACAACATATCCCATCGAACTTTTACATCATTTATAGCGGCATAACATGGCGCACCCCACTGGTATCCCCTATTGCATTTTCGTTTTATATCTAATTGACTATAAAAGAATACGTACTTTAATCGCGTTTTTCTAGACTCGGATACATTTTAAGATTTTAAGGTATGATTTTTTCAAACGGACGAACCAAGTGTCCATTTCATTTAAACGTCCCGTGCGCCGTAAAGGCAGCCATAAATCCAGGGACCGCCGTCTGGTAACTGCTAATGGAATGGGTTTCTAAAGGCAATATCTTAGCAGCGAGCTCATTTTTTTATATTTCAATTACGGTATTAAAGTGTAACATTTTTATACATCAAATAAATGTTTAGACTTCGCCCCTCTATCTTTAAATGCGATTATAATAATATAATTGCACTGCTCTATTGATCGGGCCAGGTGATTTAACTTATCCGAGTACAGACATATATGACTGTTGTCTCACATAGATGCATTATGATATCGCATATTAGTTACTTTTCTCTTCTTGTATATAGGTACATAGCAGGGGCATTCAGTGGGAGCATCGTGGCATGGCTTTTACGTAACCAATTACATAATAGGAAAAAAACCAGAATACAACATACATTGCGCACAATTGTTATCATAATATTCATATTTTGATATATGTATCATAAAAATCTGCAAAAAAGCATAAATATTTCATTTCTATATTTTTACTAGGGATGTTCCGACTAGTCGGTAAAGCCGACTATCCGGTCACTTTCGTAGTCGGCGACTAGTCGGCGACTATTCGGAAAAGGGCGCCGACTATCCGGCTTTTTACTTTTGGTAATCAACTAAACAGTCTCTAAAATTACTTGCTTGTAAAGAAAAAATATCTATGATATTTATCAAACAAAATTAGTATCGTAATTGACAAACAAAATAACATAATTTATTCTTATCTTCAATAAACATTTATAAATATTTCTTCTTATTTAAATAAAAGAGTAGGATTTTTATTAACAGATTAAGTAATATTAAGCCAAGATTGCATGTAGGTACATTGTACATGATATACAGAAAAAAAAGTTTATAAAAATTCTAAACATTAATTGCTTCATAAAAATAACTCTAACGTACTTATATCAATTATTGTCCAATTAAATCCATTAAACTGAAAATCCAAAAAAAAACTCTAACGTACTTATATCAATTATTGTCCAATTAAATCCATTAAACCGAAAATCCAAAAAAAAACTCTAACGTACTTATATGAATTATTGTCCAATTAGTCAAAAAAAATCCATACATACACACACAGTATTGTCTTTATTTTTAAAAAATCCATACATACACACAGTATTGTCTTTATTTTAAAAAAATCCATACATACACACACAGTATTGTCTTTATTTTTTTACACAAAAACACCGCCCTGACCCGTGCAAAAGCAAAAATCAAGAAACAATGCAAAATAAACAAACACGTTCCGACACGCTCGCAGGCGGCAATTGCGAATTGCGCGCTAATCGGCTGTAAACGAAGCATCACGGAAATTGCCGAATACCCCCGAAACCGTGATAAGCTTGGCCGACTAGTCGGCCGATCAGTCAGCCTCTTTACTACCGACTAATCGGCTAGTCGGCTAGTCGGCCAAAGTCATAATCGGCAAATCTCTACTTTTTACAAAATATATATTTACAAGTCATGAAGCCTTCTTTAATGTTCCACTGTACCGGGCGCGTGCAGTGGGAACATTAAAGATGTTCCCACTGCACGCGCCCGGTACCACTTACTAATTAATATATTTAAAATGATACTCCTCTCCTACTCACGAGTTGTATTACTCACGTAGAAAAGAAATACCATTGCAAAAACTGTCACTATTTTTATTGTAAAAAAATGTATTTATATATTAAAAAATAAATAATAATAAAAATAAAAAAATAATATGTGTGCATATATAAAGGTAACACATTTACGAGGAATATCTTATTTTAGTCTTAACTCCGTAGATTAACCTCAAGGCATCAATATTTTCAGATTGTTATTTTTATGAACAGTATTTTTTTTCAATACAATATTGAGTATCACTTGCGAGTATTACAATAATTTTTCCTCCTGAAGGTTTACTTACATCAGCACTACAATTTCACTGTCTATCCATAACCTCCTGGAATGGAATTTAGATGTACCTACTTAACATCACCTAACAAAAGTAATTTTTTTTATTTAAAAAATAGGTATGCGAACACGGAATACGTGTCGCATCAATATTCTTACTATTCTCAAACTAAGCCAAAGACCTGTCCTATGAAAATAAGACTAACTTAGTGGTGTCCTGGAATGGGGCTCGAACGCTGGCCACCAGACCACTAGGCGAGCGTCATGATCACCACACCAATAAGCTATATATTATTGTCTAAAACATATTGCATTTGTCCCATAACGTACCACTACTGACATGAAGTATGGTCAGCACCGTTACGTGTTCAATTGTAGTTACTATCGATAATTCCAGCGTTAATTTATTCATTAACGACAGCTGCCGATTATTAATTACACGGTCCATTAATCGTAACCAATCACATTGAGTGGTTATTACAACAATCCGCACTGATAATATCACATAAAATTAAATACTTAGGAATCATTTATCTCGGCGGGAGAAATATACATTATTTATGCACCAGCAAAATGAATAATACAATTAATTACCACGTTCTCAAAGAAGAATCGTTTGATACTAATAAAATGATTATTATTCTAATGTTGAGCATGGAGAGCAGACATAGGGCATTATATTAATTAGTCCACTCTTTAGTGGGGAAATCTCCAAGAAAATTCCCATAAATCTGTACTGAAAGAAAAATTCCTGATGTCAATTCGTAATAATATTCTTCTTCCATCTGCACTAACGTTTTGTTGTATAAGTGTTTATTTTTGATGTGTAATATTTTCCTCTCGCTTTCCTGCAATCCGTGGCAGTGATTTCGTGAAAATGGACGGAAATTCGTAACCGGAAGTAAGACGCGCGCAATTTCATTTGAGCGCGCGCGATGGAAGAAAATCATCGTTTATAAACAAATCAATGTCCAGCAATTGCCATCTTGGTGAAGACGCATACTTCCAACAGCCAAAGCTTTTGATTTTGTATATATGCTACGCGGATGGTGTCAAGTGTGTGGATGTTGTAACTTTGATAAATTTTGGCTTATATCTTCGAAAATATCTAATAAATATTTTTTTTATATTGAAGTAAACAATAACTACCCTTAATGATTTACATTCTCAAAGTAGGTATATGTAATTTATGTGATTATTTTTAAATATTTACTCAAAGTTTTCATACATGAAAAAAGTTTTTACCACACCGTAATTAAATAATAATTAATAGCGAGAGATTATGAAACAATGTACCCCGGTATTGCAATATATAAGCAGTTTTATTTTTGGGATGGGATATTTTAGCATCTAGCCACCTAGCGGTACCAAAAGGCATTCCGAATTCCATAAGCGACAAGCGAACACGCGGGAGGGCTCCCGTATAGGGTAAGGATTGCGAATAATATTTTAATTAACCTGATGTAACACAAACCGTTTCTTTCAAGTTGTATTTGTATTAGGACTAATAAGTTATTTTTGTACAATCAAAATAGAAACCTTTCCGCGGCTATGCGAGTGCGGAGGATAGCTGGGATCCATGTCAAGATGGCCGATGACGTGTGTCCAACCAGCAGCCAGGATGAGGCAGAGATTTGGAATCATCGCCTTTGGAGCGATGTCATCCGGCCTATGAGATGACACATCTCCGACGAGCTGAAATGAGCTCCGTGTGCAATCTTCAAGTGATCAAGATATCCGGCTACACGGAACCTTCATATTTTTGGTACTCCGTACTGGTATAAAAGTCAGCTTATTACGCAAAGAAGTGAATTTTTAATAAAGGATCTATACGGTGGTCAACTCAGTTCATCAAGTTTAATATAAACATTAAAAGACATTCTTGAGGATAGTTCCTGTGTTTAAAAACAAGGCTTCTCCCAAATTATAAAGTTACCATTCAGCATAAAATAAAATATAGATTTTTGAATAATCGTGAAGCAGCATCCCATTTCTAATTTAATGTGATTTTTAGACTAACTAGTGATTTTAATTACCGAATTTGTATATTATTATGTTTTAACGAGGCACGTAAACTAAATCCAATCATTGCGCGATAGTAAATATTTATTTAATTAAGGGTAGACTATAAAAATGGTTCTACAACAGACATGAAATCCTTGACGAAATTTAGTATTTGTCCCTCGAGTGATGCAGATAATTGCAAGCCGTTTTTTGTATTTAAATTATTTTTTTGTATTTAATTTTGTATTTAAAATAAAATATTTAAAAAATATATGTATTATAACTGGCTGGCAAAGAGTTGATTTCTATTTTTAATTAATGGATTCTATAGCAACACACAATCGTTTTTATATTATGTCACTGAGGTTTGAATCCACGCTTATGTAAACAGAACCCAAAAGAGAAAAACCTTTTAGATTCATGTATAACCACTAAGCAACCGGTGGTAACGAAATAATCACGTTATAATATGTATGGCAGCACACTACCGCCATCTATGAAAATAAATAAAAACATTGAATTGACCAAACACATTTCTAAATAAAAATGTGTAAAGTAATTAATAAATGCACAAATATTTTCTTTACTTTTTTTAAGCTTTTTTAAATTTTGATGTTAATTTTTGTTGCTGCTCAATTGATATTTTTAATTGTGAGATGTCAAATTTTACACATCATATGCGACTCATGTAAGACTCGCTCGTTTTTTATAATTACGTACCACAAATTGAACGTAAGTCTACTTATTCATTGATATTTTACGTTGTGTTCAATGGCCAATGATGTGCACACAAGACGGAGTGCACACTATATATAGAACTAGCTGGTTGGCCCGGCTTCGCTCGGGACCATAATTCGAACATAAAATTGTGTTGACGTCTCTTTTTTGCTGGATTCGACTCCTTTGATTGATTGTCTTGCTGGACCGTCTTCGATGATTGGCTTGCTGGACCATCTCCGCTTTGCCAAAATATCAACAGATATTTTAGCGCACAATCATAACACTCTAGAGTGAACCTTCCAAAACTTTCTAGAGCATTCCGAAATCTTATAGAACTTTTTGGAATCTTATAAAAATATATCTTTCCAGAACCTTTTCGAGCGATATAATTCTTTCTGGAAACTCTAGACCCACCGACGCACTCCCCCACTTAGTTTGATATCTTGTAGAACTTTCTCCTTCCAGAACTTTCTAGAGCATCCTGGAACCTTCTAGACTCACCGATAAACTCAGCCTTTCATTTTGGAACCTTACAGAACTTTCTTAAACTTTCTCCTTCCAGAACCTTCTAAAGTACTCGAAAACCTTGATAAACGTTCTGGAACCTTCCAGACTCACCGGCATTCTCCGCCACTGAGTTTGTGACCTTATAAAACTTGCAGAAATCTTCTAAAACCTTTTTCTTCCAGAATTTTCTAAAACTTTACCGAAGGTTCTGGAGCCTTCAAGACTCACAGACACACTCCGTCACTCAGTTTGGAACCTTTTCGAACCTTTTCGAACCTTCTTGAACTTTGTCATTCCAGAACCTTCTAAAGCATTTGAGAACCTTCATGAACTTCTAGAACCTTCTGAACACACCGACACACTCCGCTACTCAGTTTGGAATCTTACAGAACTTTTAGTAATCTTCTAGAAAGTTCTCCTTCCAGAACTTTCTAGAGCTTTATCGAACATTTATCGAACCTTCTAGACTCACAGACACACTCCGCCATACTGGAACATTATAGAACTTACGTGAATCTTCTAGAACGTTCTCCATCCAAAATATTCTTGAACTTTATCGAACGGTCTGGAACCTCATAGAGTCACAGACGCACTCCGCCACCAGAACTTTCTAGACCTTTATCGAACGTTCTGGAACCTTCTCGACTCACCTCTTAGTTTGGAACCTTATAGAATTTTCTGGAATCTTCTAGAACACTCTCCTCCCAGATATTTCTAGAGCTTTACTGGACATTCTGAAACGTTCTTGACTCACCAGCACACTTCGCCACTTAGTTTGGAACCTTATAGAACATTCGGGAATTTTTTAGAACGTTCTCCTTCCAGAACTGTCTAGAGCGGATTTTTCCGGAACCTTCTATACTTACCGACACAGTCGGCAGGCCCATTCTGGAATAATCTGAAGCATTTGCAGCCTTCCCATAACAAAGCAATGGACTAGAAAGCACATTTTCGTCACCCACTCCCACCCACGCTCGGCCACCCCCAGCTTCAATTTAATTATAAACAGTTTTGCTATAAAACTTATCGTTAGCGAGATATTTATAAAAAAAACTATATTGTGACCTTTAATCCCACGTAGAAAGTTTATCTCGGACTTTTGTCATTATATTTACAACAATTATATCAAGATAAAATTTACATTTCCACGAATTATTCCTGGGGTTCGTCTGCTTTGAAGCTTTCTTCTATTGGCGCATTGAGGGTAAAAATTTTATTGCAACGAAATTGGCGCACGCGCACCGTGCGCATTATAGCGGAAATACGTACGGTGAGATGTAGCCTATGGCAGAAAAGCAAGTAGCGAAAATGTGAGACCACGAAATGCACTTGAAATAAGTGTTCCAGTAATATTTAAATATAATAATTTAATTTGAATTCACGCCTCAAAAACGAAATTACACGGCTGGGGAAAGACTCGAACCTCCGACGAACAGACGGCAATACGGCAACTAAACGACATAGCCACTTTGACTTGGCCCGTCAAAAATATTATATTCTACATATTGTATGAGCAGGGCTTAGCTAAGATGCGAACGATTAATTTACGCCTCCTCCTTGATTTTCCGTGGGTGTACGGCTAGTAAATAATGTATTATCGACCATCTTGAATCGAGTACCAATCATAAAAATCCTCAATTCGAAAGCTGACGAAGGATTGGTTATTGGTTAGGTGAACTGAAAATTAGAACTGTTTGTTGACTTACTGTCGATTTTTTTGCAAAAACGATATTTGTTAGACATCCTTTTTGAAAACAAAAAACGCATTCATTCATTTGACCATCAACGTGGCTGTCAAAGTTGAATAGTTTCGAAACTTTTGAATACGGAACTATTTTATACCGAAAATTGATAAAACACGATATTGGGTAGGCACTTGGACTTTTTTTGAAAATGCACACGTTTTTGTTTCGTCGCATCATGTATCTGCGATTTTGCTGCGATAAATGTCTTTGAATCGTCGTAAGACGTCGATTCGGAGACATTTATCTCTTATTTTGTGTTACCGAATCGTCGTGAGACGTCGATTCAGAGACATTTATTTAACTCTTATTTTAACTGTTACAAATCAATAGTTACGTTTGTACCATCGCAAAAATAAATATTAATAATTTAACTACATTAAAGTGTTATCAATTATACACATGTAAAATGTGTATAATTGATAACACTTTGTACATTTTTAACCAATAAGTAATATCAATCACGCGAAAGAAGTATGACTTCTACCGCGCGTGCATGAGTACACGCTCCCTCAATTTTTTCGTCTAATTTCTTAAGTCAAGTTATAATTCATTTTCATGCATATTTTGTACCTACTAATATTTTATTTAGAATTTTATATTTTTTAAATTTCAGTTTGAATTGAGATATTTTGAACAGCGTAAACTTATACGTAAGCGAACATCGCGACACCTAACGGCGTTTGAGCTAACGGAGCGTCGACTTACGAATAGCGACATCTTTAGCCGTAAAAAGAAACGAGGCTGGCGGGCCATTGCTTTGCCACCGGAACCTTTATGTGTATATATGTATATCCTCACCATATATCCTCGCAAACTGTGCAGGGTTGCCAGATTTTCAAAACGGTTAATAGAGATTTTACAGGTATTCTATAAAAATACATTAATTTGTCAAACATATTTTTTATTGTGAAATAAAATTACACTGAGATCATCGAAATGATCCACATGAAAATAATCTAAAATGTCCTGCCTTCAAACAGGGCCACGGAGTTTAAAATGTGCATTTAAAATGTACCAATTTCACATTCCAGCTCCCCTTAAAGACCGACTCGAACAAGTCCGACTCGACTTACGATTTTTATTTGAACGACTTTACACAACCAGACAATGAAAGAAACACATCAAATTGATTTTCGAAAATAATGAAATGTCTTAATAATAATTACTCCCTTTATATCAACTCGTGGCGTCTGCTTGCTTGCCGTCAACAAAAACTTTGGATCGATTTTTGACCCTTTTCCCGTGATCCAATCGAGCTGAAACCAGACTCGTGGCGACGAACAAGAAGATCTATCAAATTTTCGTTAAAAAAAATAATAATTAATAAATTCGGATTCTTAGAAATTTTATTGTTTTTTTCAAATTGGAATCATTAGAAAAGTTTGATTATTAGCATAGCGGCCCGATAACGTCGCGGAATATTTTCTAAATTTGAATTACTTCGCCGGTATAATAGGTACATCACTACGAATTTCGAAAATTTACAAAACAATTGGTTCACAGATAACAGCAAAATTGGGTTTTTTGGGAAAAATCAAATAATAATTTATTTCTTTTAGATTTCTGCTTAGTTTTGAAGAATTCTACATTACTCAAATCTGATTCTGACTAAATCATTTGACGCTGGAAATTCATAAGATACGATATTGATGATAATCTATCAAAATCTTGACATCTCAAAACATCTGACATATTAAATTTCTGTAAGTTTAGTGTTATGTTATATATTTTAATTCGTCTTTAATTATTGTTATATTTTACAAAGAAAGGGAGTATAGTAAAAACTTGGTTTTTATGGGTTACTTTTTTTTGGTTAAATGATTCTCCGTCTACTTTTCCAAACACTCTTAGTCTCGGTTTATAATTTATTATTGGCCAATGAAACGTCTAGTGTTAGAACCTTTGTGATCGTGATTACCCGAGGATCTTTTGAAGATGCGGTGAAGGCTAAACTAACCTAATATAAATCTACAAAAAGTAATCGAGTTGATTATAATTCCGCTATCCTAACGAAACCGTTGCCCTAATAACGCTGTACAAACTAGATTACTATAGTAATATATAGTAATAGCTATAGCTATACTAAGTTGTATGCGGAGTAACTACAAATTATTTATTGCATAATACGGATTGTATAATAATACGTTACATAGACATCTTACGAGCCTAAAAATCTATACACTTACATGAAAATAAAATACATTCGTCAAATATTAGGTCCTTACATATGAAATTGGCGTTTAGTATGGGAGGAACATAAAGCCGATTTTTTTTTATTATAATATATTTATTTAATCAAAGTATGTACCATTGCTATCTATGCACTTTTGCCATCTCATAGGTAGTTCATCGATCCCCTTACTAAAAAAAACCATTCGGACGGGAATCAATAAAATCTTTGAAGGCGGTTTGGACTGCCCCATCGGAGTTGAATTTTTTCCTTTGCAAGAAGTTATCCAAATTTCGAAAAAAACGGTAATCTGTTGGGGCAAGGTCCGGAGAGTACGGTGGATGTCTTAGACATTCCAATTGAAGCTCCTCTAATTTGGTAGCCGTCTGTTGTGCAGTGTGTGGTCTAGCGTTATCATGAAGCAGCAGTGGCCTAGAGCGATTAACCAGCCTCGGTTGTTTAGCAGCTAGCTTTTCCATCATGATTTGCAGTTGCTGACAATAGACATCTGCCGTACTCGTCTGGCCAGATTTAAGAAAGCTGTAGTGAACGACACCAGCACTAG
>JADDOH010005229.1:0-19214 GCA_016648135.1 Agrypnia vestita | reverse complement strand
TTTTTCATACAAATTATTAAGTTGTATGAAAATATTTCAACGCGTCTGGTAGACGCAAAACCTGATTATAGTATAATTTTGGATTTTTGGAATTTTTTTATTACTCCCTTTCGTAGCGTCGCCCGACCGAAGCCCAATGCGTAGGTTAAGGGCCAAACCAGTTTCCACTAGTAAATGAGAAAGGGAGTATAATAAAAACTTGTTTTTTATGGGTTGGTTGGCATGGTTGGGTTGTATTATAGTATAATTTTGGAATTTTTCATATTTTTAATGGTTTTTTCATACAAATCAGTAAGTTGTATGGAGATTCCTAAGGACGCATCTGGTAGACAAGAAACCCGAAAATGAGAAAGGGATTATTGTAAACTAAACATAAATTTTATGGGTTAGTTTTTTGTAAATAATATAGAATTGCTGTTACCGAGGGATTCAAGTAGCTAACCCAGCTTCAAGGGAGCTCCATGGCCTATTCGTGAAATGCTTTTCTCGTATTTATGGACAATATCTCAACTATGCATGTAAAATGTATGTCTGTCCTTACCCTATGCAAACCCTTCGATCAGTTTTTTCATGGTTACTCTTAAGACCCTTCGCAAAACACCGTCCCCATTCTTGTGACCAACCCACCTCCCACTCCACGATCTAAATGTGTACAATGAATATCTATAAATTTCCACCTCTATTTCTTATTTACAGTTTAATATATTTTTAAAACAGAGGAATTAAGTGTTGTATGTCAGAAAAATATTTTTGCATGTATTATTATTATTCACAGATGGAAACGTAATAGATAGAGGCATAAATAATAGGTTCGCGTCTTAGTTAAGCCCTGTGTGGTATATATAGTAAATTTTAGACGGATCACGGAGAAGCGATGGTGGCTATGTCGTCTAGCTGCCGCGTTGCCGTCCGCGCGTTCGAGGTTCGAGTCTCTCTCCAGTCGTGTAATTTCATTTTTAGCCGTGAATTCCAGGAAGTTACGGACTTGCAGGACAGAGAGACAACGAAATTATTATATTTAGATAAGATTTGTTCACTTTTCTGCATATTTTTATAAACTTTTATAATAACTACTATGGGCAGGTAAATTGATCGATTGCAATTTAGTTTTTCATTAGAATATACATATATTTAAAAAATAAAAACAATCAAAATAATTTTGGGGCATGCTCTTATCACAAAAAAAATAATGGACTCAAAGTTGTATTATGGTTGGGTTGTTTTATTATTAATTAGCTGGATGTTTTTCGCAATATTTGTTTGTAAATTATTCAAAAATATCCCAAACCACAAAATAATCGTAGCCCTTGTATTGAGTAATTATAAAGCTAATTTTAAAAACGAAATTTACTCAAAACTGTGATACCCACTTTTCACTTCATTAGCTGCTTGTTTCCGAAAATAGTTATGTAACCAATGGATACCAATATCGGCATAATTAATAGTTTTGGTCAATTATTTTTAAATGGCGTTGCAAAATAAAAATTCAACAACTTTCTATAAATATAAATCCACGATGATTGCAGAAATTCACTGTCGATATCACTATTTATATAAGAATATTATTATTCTTTATAATAATACTAGGTGCTCGTACCCGGCGTCGCTCGGGTTAAGGATTTAGTTAAAAATAAGTTTATGGGGGGGTACAAACAATGTTCCCATTTGATCTAGGCTGGGATGGATGAGATATCTAAAGTAGAAATGCGGCCAATGTATTCCGCCAGGACCTTAAGAATATGTGTGCAAAATTTGGGTTAGATCTGCCAAACGGTGTAGATTTGTATAAAGAACAGACAGACAGACATAGAGTTTTATATGTATATATTTAAATTTAAATGTTGGTGGTATACAACTAACGAATAAAAATAAAACTAATTTATAAACATTTCTTTAAATAATTTAATAAAATGTAAACATAGATTGTTTTTCTTAAAAAATGATATTTGTTAAAGAGTTAAGGTTATTATTACGGTCGTTGGACCGGATTAAGTAAAACGGACATTTTATACAAACCGTATAATTCACTGAGAAGCAATTCTCATGATGATGTTTCAGCGAAACGTCGAGATTTGCTTCTTAGTGAAATTTACGGTTCGTATAAAATATAAATATCCTTTTTTTTAACACACGAATATATCCAACGACAGTAATAATAACCATAACTCTTTAATGAGTTCCGCATACACCTACACGTCCGCCGTGATAGGACGCTTTCCTGATGACGCTGGATAAGACTTCAGCGAAACGTCGAGATTTGCTTGTCAGTAAAATATACGGTTCGTATAAAATATCCGTTTTCTTTAACATACAAAAATGATATTTGGACATGCAAAAAATTTGTGTCGTTCGGGAGTCGCTCGGAAGCAATCATTTTGAGGCCTTCTTTGTGGAGTAAATTGTGTGTATTACGTATCTTTATTATCAGAATGACAGTAAACAAAATGTTGTGTGTGTAATTTTTGTGATATCAAAGTTAATTTTTTTAATTTTCGTTTTGATTTACTAATTTAGAAATCGATGTTCTGTCGATCTCGATTAAAAAAGAGTTGAGATACACATGATAATCATAATTTATACATAAATTGAAAATAAAAAGACACAGAGGAAATCTTAATGATTCTGGAAATACCCACGTGAGCTGTTGTTTACCGCTTAAAAAAGCACAACACAAACTTTCCCAAAAACCTGTTTTAGACAGAGTTTTATGCGCAGTTGTCTGCTTGGCCATCAAAAGAGTATTAAGTTTATGGACAGATTAATAACTGATAACTGAAAAATTGATATTGTGGGATGGTGCTAAAGGAAAACGGCATTGGTCCCTGTCAGGATATCCAAAATCACCGCAAATCCATGAACACATTCAAACAAGCTGATACCCTCAATATAGTGGAACTTAAAAAGGGTTCTGTGTTATGAATTACTCAAATCTATAGAAACCATATAGGCGGAGATATAATGCTTACAATCTAAAATAGACAATTGCAGTAAAACGTCTAGAAATTGCTAATTGACTCAGCTTAGACATTTGCCGTGATATATTATAATACGCAACCGATGTAAATTGAATTGGGATATTTTAGTAAGATAAAAAATTGTTTCACCGACCGGTGAATACTAAGCCCGCTCCAGCCGACAGTAGGCCGGTGTGTTATTGTTACAGGTGTTCCGGGAATTTGAGAGGCGGTAGTTAGAACAGATCGAGTCACGCCTTTTATTTATTCCGGCGTCTGAGACGCGTCGATCCTCCATTAATATGCATTGAAAAGTGCAGCAAATACATTTCCTCGCGATCGTTGTTCGCTCGCTGTAGATGCTCCTATCTCGGACGCCGCGGCGCCGGTGTAAAGGCAATAATCCCGGGAGCGCCCTCTTTAAGTATTCAAGCCGCATTCGGCCCGCCGTTCCCCTCTTACTCCATATAACGAAAACGAAAAATAATATATTATGGATACTGATCTGTCTTTAAAGGCTGTTTGTTCAGTACGGCGTCTTTCGGTAGTTCCGGCTAGATCCGACCTTTCTAAAAAGTTTCGCTCCGGGTATATCCGGCGCTCTACATATTAAAAAACGCTTTATTGATTTTCCAATGCCGATAATGACATTTTGAGGAGATGAGTTACGTGAAAAGTTTCACACATGGAAGAGTAAGGGTGAATGTATTAAAAGAAAATCACCTAAGAAGGGATTAAACGCGCTCAATATACGGAGGTATTTCTGATTTATTATTACCATCAAAATCATCATCATTATCATCAATCCATGCCTCTTTATTGCTGCATACAGGTCTACCCAAAGGATCTTTAATTTTATATGCTTTCCGTTCTTCTTATTAATCTACTGCCATGGCTCTATCGAACATGGACCCTACTCCAAGACCTTTCTTTAAAAATCTCCACTACCTTTTTGACAAATGTGTCCAGCCCATAGTCACACGATAGCGAAGATTTTTTGGGCTACATCCATTTCCACGAATCTCTTCTGAATTTGTATATATATTCCAAACTAAGCCTTTTTCATAACTCTTAATTTGTGTAGGTCATTGACGGTTGGATAATTTATTTGTGCCTCGATACGTCACCAATATTGTAATGCTTAGTGATAATAAGCCTATAGAAATTTTAGTAGTAGTGGAAAAATGCCCAGCTTTATTTAACGATGTAGCAAGATATTTCAACCTATATTTTGAACTAGCTTCCATAAAATTTGATGAGAAATTTAAAAAATAATCGCGGTAACCGATAAAAAAATATAATTTCTTAAATGTAAATTTTTGGAATGTACACTTTTAACCTAAACAACTAAGTTTCATATATGCATTTTTAAACACTAATATACACAGTTAAGGATCTTTTAAATATATTGCATTTTTCGATCTTAGATTTAAGTTAAAGCTGATAAAGAATACGTTGACACTAATGAAACTATTATACATGGGTTCTGTTGGTAAATCTAAAAAATCTTTTTTAAGCGCAAGCAGGCAGTCTTTTATATATTCAAGTGATCAACTATTTACCGAATTTAGAGACTTCGACGATCCTTTGCTGCGAAGCTGATGTCTGCCATGAATCAATTTAGAGTACTTTGAGTTCGAAAGATGAACATTTTGAAAACTTTACTACGCGCCCAGCAGAATATTTACTTGTTTATAATAATAAATTAGTATTGTCTTTTTTGCAATTGAATTAAGTTTACTTTTATTTTTCTGCATTTTATTTTCTATTTTTTCATTACAAAATATAATTTTTTGTCCTAATCTTTGATATTGTTTACATACTGATAAACTTTATGTGTTATCCAGTCACTTCCATTACTACTGATCTCTCAGGGGCTGCAGCCTATCAATTGATGTTATTATTTCGGCTTTTCTCTGCAGCTCTCAGTTCGGCAAGATAGCTGGTCGGTCCGTCCAGTTGGAAGGCAATTTGCGGATAAGGTATTTGAAAAATTGCAGATTGCGTTGGACAATGGAACACGAGACAGACAACAGATCGTGAGCAATCTCTCTAGAACTGTTCCAAGATAGAGGCATTACGCCGAGAGATCGTGAGCGTTTCCCTCCAGCGTCATATTTTCAAGGCGTTTAGATAATTTTTCGCGTGGTACGTGTATTAAATAAATAAAATCTTTTTCCTCAGCCCATTTTTTTAGATAAAAGCACTATTAAGGACTTATTTCTCGCCTGCGCTGTAGCGCTAATTTTACAAAAGCGCCCAGCCCGGTTCTATTCCAGCTACGTTATTTAGCGGATATTATATTCTACTTTCTACTTACGGCGAAGTAGGTACTTATTTGCTTATTCCGCGAGGATTAGTCCTTTTAATAGCATGCGGGATTACCCTCAACTTGTAGATGAGGCGTGTTATAAGTATTGAAGGAAATGTATAGATATCTCCTACAGAGCGCGGATAAAGCGATGGCGATTGTATATGCCTACATCCCTCGAAGACATTATATAATCAGAAAAAAGCGGGATTGGCGTCGTGTAGAATTATCTAGATCACGTCTAAACTGAAGAGCTGGATCGACAAAGTTTCACATAAGAGATGGACAGTGAAACAGCGCATCATCAGGAAACAATATTATGGTCAATCAATTGCTGGATCTATACGAATCTTACTGAAGTCTATACGAGTCTCTTCCTTCAACCGCCAATATAAGTCATACACCGAGACAATATGCATTGATCAGGACAGATCGTGTAAGATCAGTTCACAACGCTCAATAATACTAAGAGAATCCAATTTCGCTAGAAGTTAACAGTAAAAGGCGTCTTTCAATTTTTTAAATATAGTGCCGGAATGTGCAAATAGTAATATACTATACATTAAATAATTTGACGAATCATTTTAGATGGCTTAAATAAGTTGGACTAATTAGTCCAACGATAGAATTGTAATGAGCCAAAAGGAAACTACAATGAGAAATAAATAAAAAAACTACGTTTCCTTCCTTAACACAGTAACATCATATATATTTTTTTAGATTTCTGTTATGAAAATTATGAATGAAAATAAAACAATTGTCATAAATATGATGAAAATATTGTAATTATTGAAGGTAAACTTTTGGCTCATTAAGGTAAATTTTTTATTGTAACGGAAGTTGTGCACGCAGCATGTAGCGAAACATGTAGCGGAAATGCAATACCAGAACCAACGAAGCCATATTGAATTTTTTCAGCTGTCAAATTCTGTTTACACGTGAGTTCACGAATGTTTCGATTGTTTGTCACCATGCCAATAACGATTGAATGTTATATTCGAGAAATTATTTATTGCAAAAATGACGTAATTATCACACACCTATTCGTTTTCAAAACAAAAAACACATTCATTCATACGAGATTTAATGCGGCTGTTAAAGTTGTGTTATTTCGAAACTTTTGAATGCGAAACCGTTCTAGGTCGAAAAAAGATTTAAAAAATAGATAAGTACAATGATATAATAAACTGTAGATACGTTACAAGCGTGAAATCTTGGCAACTCAAAAGTAAGTTAAATGCCTTACTTGCATTTGTTGTGACCAGGCGTTTATTGCGATCAGGCGCGACGCTACGCTGAAAAAATAACAGTAAAAAATAACAGTACAGTAACAAAAAATATCGTACACTATTGTAAGAATGAGAACGATTTCACTTCACCGTGACTTTAAATTAACTGATTTTTCTGTCTACACGCAGAGCGTTTCTGTGCTGTGATTTTTTGTCTCTTTCAATGCAAAATTTGGTACATATGAAAGCCGGCTAGTATGGAAATAACGTTCTATATTATAATATGTCAATGGGTAGGTAGGTACTTGGTTTTTTGAAAATGCACACCATTTTTGAAAAGGTTTTTTAAAAATGTTTTTTCCCCCAACTATTTCAAATATTCGTGGTTACATTTCTGCAAGTATGAGTTTTAATTCTTTTCATGAAACTCATTAAAATATCGACAAAAAACAGTGTAGATTTTTACAACACAATACTCTGAGTGTCATTTATATATAATACTGTCTTTAAATTAGTTTTTAAGTATTACTTTTACCATGCGTACATGAGTATACGCACGATTTTTTTATAATAGACAAATCTCTATTATAACCCTCTGCTGCTAACGTTACGTCTGGCAGATGTTACCAGAAAAAAATTATCTAGGATATATTCCCAATACAATATTACATATTTTGTATTGATCATTGGTTGCAGTATATTGTAACGATGCTAAAAAAAGAATCACGCACTTCTGTCAAAGTGACAGTTGTTTGAGGTTGGCACAATACTACGGAAGGATCTGGAATCACCTCCGACTTTCGAGTGACGTCTGCAACTTTCCAGCAAAATCTGGAAAGTAAGAGTACTTGCTAGTAAACACTGGAAACGTCTGGATAACAGCAATAACCGTATAAATACGACGCACGGGAGTAAGGTGTGAGTTGTTTTCCGAACGCGGTTGACAGGCGATAACAGAAGCGAAGGTAGCGTCAGTCCTGCTAGCGAGCGATAGCGGCAGTGATGCCAAGCAATTCTAGAAAGTTCTTTCGTAGCGAGATAAACCGAAGCGAATAGTAATAAGTGCGGAAATTTATGAAATATTCTAGTGAACAGTGAATAAAGTGTTAAAGCGAATATAAAGTGTCTATTTACGAGTGATAAATTTGCGAAAGAGTTTAATTTAAGGAAAAGAATTACATTTACTAGCGATGATTGACCTTGTACGTTAGTTTAATTAATTAATCGGTATTAAATAAATTCTGCATTAAATCCCAGCGTTTTCATTAATTCCTCCTGCAGCCACGACACGTAACAATATTATTGGACCTATCGAATAAAATATTAAACTGTCATTTGAATAATCCCTCCAATTTAAAAATGTCAAGTGCGAATGCTGCATTTCTCGCTCTCCCATTAGCGAGATTTCTTTCTCGACGGCCAATGCCGAGAATATTTTGAAATTGGACAGATGTAACATTTTTCGAATTGTTTATTGAGGTTGATTAGTCTTAAATCTAGCCTAATTTTCAGTATAATTGGAAACAATACTACGAGCTGTTTTGAAATTAGATAATATAATCAGGTCAGATGAGAGAGGCAGGCACTAAAATGAAATTGCAATGAAAATCACTCATCGCGGCACATTCGTTTGTAATCAAAATGCACTCGCGATAATTAGTTTATCATAATAAAATACAATATGCGCCACAATATGTCTACCGAGTCCAACAGTGATGATAAAGAATATATATCTCATTAACGTACTTACATAAATTTACATAAAACCAGCAACATTGAATTATTTGATCTGTAGGGAAGAGATTTAATTCATATCCGATTAAAGAGTTAAGGTTGTTTTTAGTCTCTCTAGTTCGATAGTGTGAAAGATAACACACCATTAGAGTCTCAAAGTATATACAGAGTGCCATGCGAGCGTTCTACATACGAAAAACCAAACGCAATATCGCTGCACGATTGAAGGAACATATTGGAGCAATTAAAAACAACAACTCCAATATATTGGCAATCTGCGAACTGCATCCAAAGGGAATCTCTGTCACTTCATCAGATTTGACTAGGCAAAAATCTTATCAAAAGAACCGCACCTTATACCCAGATTAATAAGGGAGTTTATTGAAATACACAAACATCCCAATTTCAATAGAGATGACTGTTACAAACTATCAAGTATTTGGCGCCCTGTCCTTACGACATTGATTCACCCCTTGAGAAACGTCGCAGTAAAGTCCGCCGACGTAAATAGTACATTTTGCACACTAGCGACCTCTATTGTAGAAGAAGTGAACACTCCACAACAAAGTGCATATAATTTACGCCCTCGAAAGCAGTAATCAGTCCGCCCTCTACCTCCGCGGGTAAAGGTCGTCCTTCTGATGACGTTGAATAAGCATGTAACGAAACGTCGATAATCGTTTCTCGGAAAAACATACGTTTCGTATAAAATATCCACAACCAGTTAAGTTAAATAATCATATCCGATTCATATTTTGAAGTAAACGGATTTTGAGCAGACGGAGTACATTGTCCTTAAATGTGCACGCAAATGTAGCGCAGTGATATAATACTGAGAAAGCCAGCCAGGTAAACGATGCTTATATTCATGTTGAAATGTGTTGTTGCATTGCTACGAACCTAGAGGCGAGTACTATTATTTACGGCTTGCAGTTTGGGAAAATGTCATATTTAAATAAATCAAAATACGAAGAATGCTAAATATACGGTAGGATACAAGGGTTTACATACGAAGTGATCAATCAATAATAATTCATAGACAATTATGAATGTATATGTTCATATACGTACGATGAGAGTTTGTAGATGGCTTAATATATAAAAGCCTTAATCCAAAATATTTTAGGAGCGGATGCTTTTTTTAAATATATGAATCGAAAATGTTCAAGCAGTAGATAAGTGCAAAATTTCAATTATTTTAAAGATTAAACAATTTTATTAAATGCTTGAGCTTTTTAATTTTTAGCTTTCTTGGGATATTTACAAAAATATTAACGTTAACGATTACATGCGTGTATGTAAAACAAGAGTTTCAAATTCAGACTAAACTGAATGAGTGAGCTATAAAAATAATTTGGTGAACTCTCAGAATAAGCTTAAAGCTCTGAACAATGTTGTTCATCATGAGCTGAAGACATATTTTCACAATTCCACGAACCTGAACTGTATTTTTGAGAATCTCACTAATCTTTCAAGTTTTGATCTCCGGGCAAAGAATGTGTGAACATGGACAATGAAGAACAAGTTAATTCTCAATTTTTCTCTTAACTTTTCTGAAACTCGAAATGAAAAAGTGACTGAGGAGTAGATAAATTGCGCCAAAACCGAAAACGGTGAAAAATGCTAAAAACGGGCAAATAAAGTCAATGTTACTGCCAACAAATTTATAGACAATATGAAAATAAAAAGATAGCGAGCAAAGGCGCCTTTTGGAACCTTTACCTCATCGTGGTGTTGTGGAGAGAGAGGTCGGCTCTATAAGTGTCGTATTGACCTAATAGCCAAAAGTACTGCCAGCCTCAGCTGCTTTCGTAAGCAGGTACGTATAGATGCTACGTCTCCATGGTCCCCATGTCTGCGGTAGACGGAAGATCACCGACGAACACCAACGGAAGAATATTCTAGCAACGAGATGGCATCTCAAAGTATCAAAGGGTTTATATTTAGTTGTATCAAAGAAAGATTTCAAGTTTTATCCCAGATCAGCAATGATTTTCCAAAAGCGCAATAAAACAGCCATTACAATGGAAGAAATCAGACCCAAAAGCACAATAAAATGTCTCGCGCTACTATACCGTCACCCCGAAGCAGGCAGTCAGTCAGAAAAGAGTCAGTCCCTAATATCACCTTTAGATGTCAACTTTGATTACGGGAATTATTGAAACATTATTCGAAGTATATTATTTATTGATTTGGCAATCATAATTTATTCTCATCTGAATTATTGAAACATTATTCTATGTATATTATTTATTGATTTGGAAATCATAATTTATTCTCACCTGCATCTCTCAAAAGTAGTAATATTTAACAAAACTCAAAATGTGTCTCAATAATTTTAAGCAAGTGCTTAATTTATATATATTTAAATTATTATGTTTACATAAGATATCAAAAATTTTCGGCACTCGTCTGATTTTGAAAGGGTAATAATTTAGATTTGACGGGAAACCTAATTTTAGAGAAACTCCATATTATCCATATTTTATGTAAAAAGGTAAATAGCGAATTAAGGGTTTTCACACTTTTTTAATATTATGAAACGTATAACTGACTTTATACTCTCGTATGATAAAAATGAAATAATAATAAAAAAAATGTAGTCTTAAGGCTTAGAAGATATTATTTATATGCACACATTTATAGCAATGTAAAAATGTAAAATATTTATCCGAATAATATTAAGCTGCTTTTAAGAATTGAATCCCAGGGTTTTATATTGACGGTAGATTTTTTTACTGAGCTACGATGATTCAAATAAAAAATCTATTGTTGGGTAATTTTATTAAACCAATGTTACTCAGCTTAATGTTTAACAAAATTTACTATATGGCACCAGGATAGAATATTCAGTATCGACAAAGGTGAGATTGGTAACACATTGCTCGCAAGTGGGTAAATCTTCACTTCAAAAATGTACATTATTTTAAAAACCTATTTTTTGTATAGTAAAAGAAATCATATATTGGAAAAAACAAAAAGGTGCGTAAGTAAGGCCGGGGGTGAGGAAGAGCCGACATTAGGCAAATAGTAACGCGGGGCCCGTCAATCGGGCGAGTGCTCCCCCCCGGCACGTCCGTCGCGGTTAAATCTATAAACTTTCCCACCTTCATCTCCCGATATTTTTCCACGGACGGTTATTGCTTTTCGACTGGGCCGGCGCGCGGGAGCCGCCCGTATAAATTACGCCGAGTTATCACCCCCCGCGTGCAGGGCGACTTATTAGGGTGCGCGAGACCATCTCCTCGGACGCGGCGGCTGCTCGCGATGGAAGCCGCCACTGGATTAAAATGCGTAAATCACCGCGCGTCCGAAAAAATAACGCTAACAAAATACGGGCCTCGCGAGCGCGACGAGATCGAGCGCCCGAGTCCGAGGTCGGCAATCCTCTTAACGAATCGCGCGCCGCTATTAAAAACTTAGACCGTTACAAAACACGTCGGATCTGAAAGCAAACTTAAGCACCTACCTAGAAGGTGTAGGAAAATTATCCTCTACGGCGAGACGTGCGCTGGATTCGGAAAGAAATCTCGCAGTGTATGGGCAGCCTCGGTAATCGACTCTGCGAGGAGACTAAGTTGGACCGGCCGGGCGGGTCCGGGCAGCCAGATTTGTAACTTTTTATAACCGGGATCAGGCGATAAACTTTCCCGAACGAGACGCACGCGATCCGATTTGGAAATGAGAACTTAGACAAGTACTTAATATGAATGAAACGGAATTGAATAGGAAGAAGTTGAAATAGTTTATCGAGTCAAGTGTTGGATGAATTACAAATAGTCTTTGAATCGGGGGTATCCCGAAAAGTTCAGCGTTTTCTCTGGACAAAACGAGGGTGAGTCGTAACTTTCAAATTAATTTAAAATCTATCTCGCAATCACCGACTGAAAATATAAGATAAGTACTATAAATTATTGCTGTAAATTAACTTTAATGCATTAAAAATGCATACAAGAATGTTATTATTACCCATATAATTTCAAATGTCTGAAAGTATGTATGCGGGTAATAATATAGACCTAATACATTAAAATTTATTTAAATAAAACGCTGACTTTGTGGCTAACGCTTTCTTTGTGGGTAAATTTGAAAGGAAATTTTGGGTCTGAGCAAATTGTTGTTTTCCTTTGAAATGTGAATAAATTAAATAAATTTGTAATATTTTGTTTTTAAATTTTTTATCGTAATATTTTTAGCGCCAAAAAGATGCTATAAATATATACTAGGGCTTAGCAAAAAAGCGAACCAATGTTCCGTCATTTTTACGGATATTGCAGCTAATTACAGCAGTAGTTGACAATTCTTAAACTTCTTTCGGGACGAGCATCGAGCAAATAATAACAATGGAAAACAAATAAAAATTCTACCTAATTTTGACACGTGCATACTTTATGGTCTTTTTCTATCTCTGCCATCGCACATGGATGTTCAACATTTGAAACACTAAACAGAAACGAAATTGATACTTTCATTTACGTATCCGTACTTTCATAATATTACAAAATGTTATTTTAATTAGCCTCGAGGCCTCAGGCCATGCCGGTGAATGTCTTTGAAACGAGAATTTGAATAAATTGAGAATATTCATGGCGAAGTTACAAAAAGTGAAACGAGTTTTTAGTAATTTATTTATTAATGATTCTATGTGCACGCGTTATATTAACCGGAACGTCCAAGGCAGACTAACCTTAGTGGTTAATAACCACCTTTCTTACACCAACGCAATAAAATTTAAATAAATAACATACTGCCCATTAATTTTTAGAGTATTTTTTAGGAAAAAGAAAATAACTTTTTAGAGAATATCTTTTTTTTAAATATTTTTTTTAATTGAATTGTACATAATGGTTTTAATTACATATCATTTATTTGAAAAATAGAATGAGAATATTAACGGATACCCACTTTTAATAGAGAATTGAATTCTCGTGTTAAAGAGTGGGGAGCATTGTCATGTATTTATGTACATATATATATTGTTAATGTAATCATTAGTAGCTTTATATTCGAATTGTGAAAAAAAATATATAATGCAAGACATTAGATTAAGTAAGTAAAATAAGACAAAGAAATGTACGATTAAGTTATACAAATTAAGACATTAAATTAAGTAGGTAAGATTTAAACAAGATATGAAGACAAACATGTAAGACATTAGATTAAGTAAGTAAGATATAGAGAAGGAAACGTTAGATTAAGTTATAAAAATTAAAAATTGAGAATGTATTGTAATAACATTTAAAAGTATGCATATATTGATTGTTTTTGGTAAGATTTTTTTTTTCATTGCGTTATTGTGATTGATTTTGTAGAAGATTTTTCAATTTAGTTTTGAAATATCTATAATTTTTTCTGTCTTCATTTCATTGGAAAAAATTATATGTATATAATGTATAATTTTAGTACGATATTCTTAAACTACATACTTTTAAAAATCAGCGATTTTTCTCATTCATTCTCTTTTATTTCATTTAAGTATCGAATCATGAAAGTCACTTATTATTATTTATATTTATATCGCACGGCGAATGTTGGGTTTTCAATCAGAAATGTTCACTACTTATACAAATACATTCATGAAAACTTCATCGCATTATATTCAAATTAACTAGTTTTCCATTTGTGGTCCCTCTCCTCTCTACCCTTCCCCCCCCCCGACCCACACAGTGTACAGCTTGTTTTGACGTAATTAATAACATTGTTCCTAATTCCAATATCTTCATCACAAAGTCGCTTTGTTAAAATGAACTTACATAAATATTTACATCGACATCATTATATCTCCCTTGATGGTGTAAAATTCTACAATACGTACTCAACATACGTATCTGCTACATCTTAGTTTCTGGAAGAAAAACAATTTAGTACACTACTAGATATACGAGATACACGATTATTACAAAAATGTTCTCTATATCCAACGTCTTTGCTCGGGATGGTTAGACTAGTAACTAACAAAATTATCGAAATAGTTTTCTATTTTTAAAATTTTTAAAATATAAGGAACCAAAAAGATCCTACACGTCTCCCAAGTTAGTATTTTGATCCACAATGAATGGGTAACAAATGTTATATTCACAAATATCACCACCACCTTTTAAAATTCTACCACCTCGCGCACTAATTCTAGTGTTTTTGAATAGCTACCCATTCTTAACATGGCTGAGTTACATATTTTTTAGAACTCGAAAAAATGATACAAACGATCCATCCTCACCTGGGCGCTTCAGCCCCTGCTCCCGATATAAATGTGTATTTTGGGGATGGTATCCAAATAAATCACCCAATTTATAAATGGACTGGAATAATATTTCGTAATTCGTATTCGAAAATATTCTACACCTAGGTACTCTGGTACACTTCATCCGCTGCCTGGCTATATTTGCTCGGATCATCTGTCCACCAATCTGTTGTTTTGTAATACAACACTGTCCCGTAGTGATCACGTCACTATTTAAATAATATCCTCGATTTAGTCTTCACGTATATTTCCATGAGTTCTTCCGGTTTCTAAGTGTTGTAAAATGAGTATTGGGAAATACTCCACACTCACAGAATACGAAAGCTAGCTTTAAGTACACAGAATAAATATCAAATGAATATTTTTATCGAGCGCTTCTTTTTCGGAAATAAAACTGTCTTCAACTCCCGACCACGAATGTCTTGTAAGTATACATAGAAGATGAGTATATGTAGACATTGTATAAGATATTAATGTATGCATGAACATGAAAACATTCCATAAATATCTTAAGTATTTTAAAACTTTGGGTTAAAATATCAAAAACTTCGTATTTACTGGATATTCAAAGATGGTGTATAAATCCAACTAACGAAGATTATAATTATTATAAAATGCGTATTTGGAAAAATAACATTATTCGAAATAGGAACACGAAACACGTTTCCCTCAGAGAAAGGTTGTACCAAATCCACGGAATTAATACAAGGGAGAGGGTAAACCTTCTGCAAAATAATATGGTAACACAAATTCTCGACCACGTTTTCAAATATCAGCCACGTACAGTTTCTATGTGTTTTGCTGCGTTATTACATAAGATATAGAGAAACCAATAACACTAAGAGATGTGTTTGTAGCTTTCTCAGAATGGTCGGGATATCGCGGCCAAAACAGATTTCATAAAAACATCATACCTAGTGGTGTCTTATTGGGAATATATTATTAAGGAACAAAATACGTTTTATGAAAAATGTATTCACCATTTGTGTATATACATATATAAATAAATGCAAAAGCGCTAAATTTTTTTAGGAAAGTACTTATATACATGTAATAATTTTTGTTTTATAATAAGAAAAATTACTAGCTCACAACCCCATTTATCAGGAAAGATCATAATTAATTATCAAATGTATCATCTAGTCACAAGTGAAGAAAAATAAAAGTTATTATAATAATAGTTATAGTATTTGGTATTTTGTGAAATTATTCGCATAAATTTTTTATTATGTATATTAGATATAAGTATTAAAAGTTGGTTTACAGGATAAAATACACATAAACATTCATCTTAATGCAATGATGAACTATAACGTAACAAATTATGAGTAAATATAAATACAATGAAAAGGTGCTTGTAGAAAAGTTATATTTATTTAAATGTTCAAAGGAAAGTTAGCATTTTATTATTTAATTATTAAGCATACATAAGCGCTGAGAATAATGTAATTGCCTGATTACTGTTGTATTAGGCGGAACCTTTATTCTAATGGTAACATGAAATTGAGAAATTCCGGGATGTTTAATTATTTCAACTAAACAATATTATTAAATAAATTAAATTCAAATGTGTTAACGTAATTACATTTCTCATGATATGTGATCTAAAATTTGATTTCACTAAATAGATTTTTATCATAATGAAAAATATATTAACAGAATGTTAGTAAACTTAGTAAAAACCACTACCAGATTTACGGTCTACTAGTTTCGAGGCGTACCCGTCTCTTCGTCAGGACCAACACTTTACTACTATATTCACAACACTATACACCCCAACCATAGTATAGTTAAACTATCACCACTACTATGGTAAACTATCACCACTACTATTTAACAATACTATGGTTGGGGTGTATAGTGTTGTGAATATAGTAGTGTAGTGTTGGTCCTGACGAAGAGACGGGTACGTCTCGAAACCGGTAGACCGTAAATCTGGTAGTGGTTTTTTACCAAGTTTACTAACATTCTGTTATTATGTCTAACCACAAAGTTAATGCTTTAAATATTAAGAATATGAAAAATATATTTATTGAAAAAATACATACATCTTTTCCGAACTTTCTTTTCTGATAAGGCTACAATTGGCCACACAGAAATTGCGAAATTTCATCCTAGGTATTCCCGTTAGAAGTGACCGCATTTTTATTGCGGTATTTCTCAAAAACATATAAGCGGTACCAGGACTTGATCGAGGTAAAATTAGATAAATCACTTAGTAGGAAACATAAAAAGTTTATTATTATCGAAATATGTAATTATACTAAGAAAACATTTGAAACTACTATACACAAGAAACGTTATTTCATGTTTTGACATTCCAAAATAATTAGAGTATTGGAAGGCTAAAATTAACAAAATTATCCTGATCGAGTGCTTTCATTGATAAATCTCTTTCCGTAGTCAGTCATACATCAGGAGTAGTGGTAATATTGTAACGAAATGGTAAGCAGAAGGAATTGTGTATTGTCCGATCCGTTGTAATATGTCACTTTGGAACAACACAACAGAAAGCCTTAGAATATCCTGCAGCACTCTATGATTATTTACAACATTTAGGAGACGCCTGGGACAGCCTAGAAGCGACGGGAACCTTCTGCTAAACACTAGAAATGAAAGAAAAGCTCTCGAGGATTTGAAAAACCAACGTGATTGCGCATAAATAAGAGGCCGCTTCGCGCCAATGTTGTTTCGACGTTTCTATCGCTGCGATATTAGCGGCGAACCGTGGCGAAAACAGTGTTACGATCGTGCGTTGTAAACCAAGCGACAGATAGTTAAGTTGAGTACCTTATTTTGTACGATAATTTGAATGTAATATCATAGTATATATAACCCAGCGATAATAAAGAGTTCGTAGACAAGTTATAAATTGCGAAATAGACTGAAAATAATAAATTAATAGAAAATTCAAGACTGCTGTTAAATTAAATTCATGGAAAGTGACTTTGTTAATTTATTAAAATAAATAGTGAAAAAACTTTACTTAAATTCCAGTGTTTTAATTTGTCTCCTAAAGCCACGACCAGTGACAATATTATATTTCATAATACAGCTAAATTACAAAGCGAGCCAAGACCAGAAAATAAAAGAAATTTCACGGAATAGATGATTAAGGAACTAGACACGGTAATGGTATTCAGTGCGACGTGGCGTGTGCGCTGCTTAGCGGCAAGCGGGACGGTGAATTAAGCTTCCAGCGGTGTTATGATGACTGAAAGCTTCCGCAGCGATCGAGCCGAATTGTGGCTAGGAAGCACTAAGAGCAGATCTGAGTGAGCCGGGAGACGGGAGGCGTGCCGCTGAATTAATGAGGACGTCGAATAGACAAAAGCTTATCTCTGTCTGGATAATTTCCCACATAAGCATCTTCGTCTTTAAACGAGTAGGCAACAATGGATAATTCATATTTTGATTTCTTAAAAAAATATCGATTTTCAGTCAAGTATCAGGTATACAAATAATTAATGCTTAAATATCGTACATACATTTACCCATACATAAGTACGTATTTTTAACATTTTCTGTAAAGGTTTGTGGATAGGTATTTTTAATACATAAATGAACTTTGTTTTGAATAACATGAATTTATTTTTTAAACCAACCGTTTACAGAAACAACATTATTGCGATTTAGGTATCTCATCCTAAACGTAAAATTATTCTCTTGAATTTCTTAAACAAAAATAATAATTTGTTGAAAAATAATAGTTGTTGTCATTCCGAATGGAGAAATGTATTTTCCCGAAGTCAGTTAGTTTGATAAAATCAATAAATAAAAGGTAGTTAATTTCATATTTAATAGGTATTTTTTGAAAATAAAAATACAGAAACATACTGCATAGACACATTCATATGAATATACCACGTATATACATACATACGTCATAGAAACATAATGAATATCCGTATAAAGATGCCAATTATATGTGCGGGGGAAACGATAAATTTTGAGAATGAATATAGAAGACTTTAGATAGATTAAAGATACATTTCATCAATGTTGATACACTGTTTTACAATGAATAATAGTCGCAGGAGAAGTAAACCATTGAAATACAGCTTCTTCTAATGAGGACTATTGCGGTCTGCGATGGGACTTCATAGAGGAACGCGTATCATGTAAGCATTTTTCATCTTGATAACAAGATTCGACTATTTTATTCGTTCATCTTAATAAAACCGGCATTATGTAACTTTTTTCACATGGTTAATAAGGACTATTTCTGCATCCTAAAAAGATGAGGAAAAATGCAGAAATAAAATTGTGGCCGCTGAAAGGATGTCTGAACTTTTTTTAGTGTTGGTAAAGTAAGAATTAATGTCTTAGAATAAAAGGTATGCATTCATATTTCTGCTGTTGAAACCATGATTCTTTTTCTTTTGACATCCCTTCAGCATTCTTGACACCTGTCGTGCAGGCTCTTGTATTCAATTTATCGGTTGATATTGATAGCGAAGTATTAATTAAAGGCTTGTATTTAAATGATCATTTTAATTTTGCAAAAACAGCAAGCAATACATCTAAATTTTAATGATTGATCCTCATTCTCCGAAACATAAAATTGTAGCTTTTGAAGTGTTCGCGAGCCTGTATGCAGAAGGCCACCCGGAGTGCGGCTTGTACCTTTTGAGGTGTTCGCGAGCTTGTATGCAGAAGGCCGCCCGGAGTGCGGCTTGTACCTTTTGAGGTGTTCGCGAGCTTGTATGCAGAAGGCCGCCCGGAGTGCGGCTTGTACCTTTTGA
>JADDOH010005227.1:0-23469 GCA_016648135.1 Agrypnia vestita | reverse complement strand
TACAAATGAAGGTATGCAAGAGGTTGATTTTTCAAAATTTTTATGCATCAAACATTAGTTGAGCTCATTGTAGCCGAAACTAATCGGCAATATATAAATATAAAAAACAAGAGCACCTCAATAAGCTATAGAATGCAGCAATGGATCGATACAACCGTTGATGAAATGTATATTTTCATAGGTCTCTGTATACTGATGGCAAGAAATACTAGAAACACCATTGAAGAGCATTGGTCCACGGATATTTTATTGCATTCGGCGATTTTTTCCGATGTTATGCCAAGGAATCGCTTCCAGATTTTATTGAGTATGCTCCATTTTTGTAATAATGAGGAACAACCGCCTGGAGATAGACTTTTTAAAATAAAAGCAGTGGTGGACATGATTACAGCTGTATTCAAGGAACAAATGTATCCATACAAGAATGTGTGTATAGACGAGAGTTTGATATTGTTCAAAGGTCGGCTGGCTTTCAAACAATATATTCCAAACAAAGCAAGCCGTTTTGGTATAAAACTCTTTGTTATTTGCGATTGTACCACGGGATATGTGTTGAATTTTATTATTTATACGGGATCTACCACTATTTATACAAGGCATGAGGATTTGGGAGTTTCTGGAAGCATCGTGATGACACTAATGGAGCCATACTTAAATCGAGGTCATTCTTTATTTGTAGACAATTGGTATACAAGCCCGTTATTATTTCAGTCACTGTTTGATAAAAAAAACAAATGCATGTGGGACTGTCCGCAAAAATAGAAAACAGATGCCAAAATTTAAGGAAAAACTTAAAAAAGGCGAAATGGAGGCTTATCACACAGACTCTATGGCGGCACAATTGTGGAAAGATAAAAAAGATGTTACAATGCTTACAACCCTTCACCCAAGCACACTTGCAGAAACAGGAAAAACTCATTATGCTACCAATGAACCAATTAAAAAACCTGAGAGCGTAATAGATTACAACAAAAATATGGGAGCAGTGGATAAATGTGACATGGTGCTATCATCGGTTCATTCTTCAAGAAAGACAATGAGATGGTACAAGAAGATTTTTTTCCACCTTTTAGATCTTTGCCTCTTGAATGCACATGCCATATACCGTGAAAAGACCGGAAACCGTAAACCCATTGCAGATTTTCAATTAGAAATCATACGTCAACTTTTTTATCAGCATCGACAATCATCTGTGCCGAAAGCAGAATCTATGAGGAAACGGAAATCTGAGTTGCCATCTCGATTAGTAGAGAGGCATTTTGTGGGGAAATTTCCTGAGACCGCACAGAAACAACCAGCATCCAAAAGATGTGTGGTGTGTTCAGCAAAAAAGAAAAGACGAGAATCGCGGTATAGATGTAAACAGTGCGACGTAGCTTTATGTGTGGAACCATGTTTTGAACTGTATCATACGCTGGAGAATTATAGTAGGTAGAAGATAGTGTTTTAGAACATAATAAAAAAAAATCTTACTTTATTTTGTGAACTTGTGACAACCCTGTTTCTATATTTGTGCCAGACAATTTTAGTGATTTAAGTGAAGAAAATGGTATTAATATTTCGTAAAACATCGTAATATGGTGAGTTTTCACATTTTTAAATATAAGCTGCTTTTAAATTTCTCAATTTTATTTTTTTAAATTTGAAAAAAATGCCCGGCATACAGGGATGGTTAGAGTTTTGTATGGCCGGCAGGGAAAAGGTTAAGGGGAATTGGAGGATGAGGGGAGGGAGGGGTCAGAGGTGTTAATTAGGGAATGTCATTGGAAGGGGGTGGATTACTAAGTGGAAATATATTCAATAGTGGGTTTTGCAAAAATTTTATCTGGTTATTTATAATATTTCAATTAATAATATTGACACTTTTCCTTATTTCAAGTAATTTTCTATATCTGTGGGATCTTATAACTATTATGTAAAAAATTTAAAAACCTGTATTAATTAATATTAAATGAATGGTTTGTGTTTCAATTTCAGAGAACCAAATTCAGACTAAATCATGAAATACTTGATGCTTTGGGAATTTTATTCAAAATAATAAAACAAGCAATCCATGAAAAAAAAAAAGTTTTATATTTGTTTGCTTCGCATACAAATAAAATTATAGCAATAACATATTGTAATAAAATCACAAACAATGGTATTTTGATATTTCTAGTCAAGTTAAGTATTATTCATATAAAAAATATTTATTTATTTATTTATTGCTACTTGGCAATTTCTTCCAACCATCTACAATTTAGTCAAATAAGTGTCTATTTTTGCAATATTTTTATTCTTTTCTCTGCATGAAAAATCAAAATTAATAATATCTCCCAAAATTCAAACAAATCACGTCAGAAACAATTGAATATTGCATTGTCGTAGGAAATACAGCAATGCTGAAAGTTTCAGAGTAGCTAGTCGGGAAATCATTATAATTTCATTAAGATAAATCATATAAATCTCACAGAGACTACGCTATTTATATGAGAAACATATATGGAAATCTTTTGTACGATGGCCCAGGGCTTACAACCTGTATGAGCTGACTTAAGTGATCACTCTACACAATGCAACGTTCACCAATTTCATCTTTTCTCAAATAAATTTCACAAATCATTTGTATATTTCAAGGTGCTATGCTAGTGACATCTGTTGTCTCTTCTCATGAAACAGAATACATAGATTTCGAAAAAAAATTTCATCGTACAAAATAAATCGTAAATCAGCCATAATACAAAAGACTTTCATACATGTTACTCATATAAATGGCTTTTATTTCGTGAGATTTCTACAATTTATCTTAATTAAATAATAATCCTGCAGTGAATAAATCAGTAATTGTGTTCTCAAAACATACATATGAATATATTGTTATTGTAATTTAGAATATTATTATATTAAGAGACAAACAGAGAAGAGAAGCTAAATAAAAGTGGGTAATGATTATTTCTCATTCAAATTGTTATTTGACATCATTAATTTTTCTTTAGGTTATTTTTGTTGGAATATTTCTTACTTACTTTTCCAAATACATAATGGCGTAAACAAATTATTACAAAGGCCTAATTAATTTAAACTCAAATAATCCAGAGTGACATTATGCATATTTACTTTATTAGTTCCGGTGTGGCAAACTAATAAATATATTGCAAATGGATTCTTTTTTCTAGAAAAGACCAAACTACCAATGTAACATGAATCCGGGATCATTATGTTGCCGATTTAATGCTTTCTCAGTTAAACTAAATTCATTCTATGCATCACTTTTCAAAGGCGCACCAGGTAACATCTTCTTAAAATGCAATTTATCTCAGATTAAATTTTGAATGCAGTAGCGACTGCACTATTATTATTTCAACGTAAATGTTTATAAATCCAAATTTAGAGAATTTACAATATGTTTTAAGTTTGGCTAAATTATACTGTCAATAAAATGTATGAGCAGGATATTATTTAGAAGACACCAAACAAACGTGGACACAAACAAAAGCATCACAAGGCAATGTTCGACATTTGAGATATGGTTCTACAGAAGGATGTTCAAGATTAGCTGGATGAATAGAATAAGACTGAAAATATTATAATATACACCAGGAATTAACTGTATTGGAGGCAAGTTAGGTACTCCATAATCATACATATAAAAATAAAAACACGCTTGTTATTAGTGATGGTATTTTAACCGGTGACACACTAACCGTTATTTAAGATTTGTATCTGATTGCGTTGATGATTGGCAATCATCAATACAAGAAAACAATTATATGTTAGTTATCAATCATCGATACAATCAGATACAAATCCCAAATAACTGTGCTGTAAATCACTACTTGTTATTTAGATCTACTTATTTCATTTTTATGGGAAGCGTTGTTTTGGTTTATGAGGGCAGTATCAATCGATAACGCCCTTACCTCATAAAGCGAAACACGTCTCACAATAATGAAATAAACAGAACTAAAAAACAAGCGTATTTTTATTTTCATTTGTATTAAAGATAAGGAAGTAACAAAATGATTAAAATCCGAAAACGGCAATATCTTAGATATATTAATTATATTACGAGATATCTAGAATTGCATAAAATCCTACAAATCAAATTTTAAGGAAAGATTGCTGAACGAAGTGACTACGAAAGACCCAGATCCTCAAGGCTGTGAAGAATCTTCAGTATCCGATTAGCTGTTAACAAGATAATTGTAACCAAGATGATAAACAACATTCGGCAATTGGATATGAAATGAGAAGAAGAAATAATTATTAAAGGATTAGAAATTAATAAAAGTAGGCTGAATCTAAATTCTGCTGCCATTTATCAGATCCAGATTAAAAATGGCGAGACTATTTTCTCAAATGTTTAATACACTCCAAGTATTCATTAATATTCATTAATAAAGTTATAAAAGATAACAATATTTCAGCATCATGATTCAATTTTAAGCTCAGATAATCATTCTGGCCACATTCCAGTGGACATCATGAGGACTGATGTCATGAAAATTAATAAAAGTGTTAAGTCATCATTCAAATCAACGCGCATCGATTTATCAACAATACTGTGTCAAGGATTTACTCGTACACCAGCAGCATAGCAAATCACTCTAAAATGGAGGCAGATGTGTGGCCAGGAATGTCAACAACGGCAAAAACTGACCCACGGCAAAACGACTCAGAAGAGATTACAATGTTATCTGAAGGCCATGAAAACCTTTGCATGCGTCCGCCAAGAACCTGACATGAAGATAAACGTACAATCTCTTTAAGCAGATAACTTTTCTGTCTATCTAAATTCATCGCTAATAATAGCATGATTAGTTTTATTATATACGTAATAATATTGTCTCACATAGCTCATTTGTGGGGTATAAAAGCAAAGGCAGCAATAAATATTATAAAAATGTTTTTAATGCAGTCACAGAGGATTACTAATTTGAAATGTACTGAATTCTAGATTTTATGTATCTATCTATCCCTTCCAAAATCATGTTTCCTATAAAATCTCGAATTCAGTACATTAGTAAAGTTTTTCTTAAAATACAATATTTTATTCCATTAAATTGTATTGAACACAATATATAAAAAAAACTACCACTTAGAAACGTATCAAATAGTATAAAGAAAATAATTTTAATTTTTTAAATTAAACAAAGACCTAGCCGACTAAGGCACACACTCGGAATGGAGCCCCTACTCTTACACAAAGAAAAATCACAAATGAGGTGGCTTGGACATGATCTAAGAATGCCAGAGAAACAATTACCAAGAAGTATTCTCTTGGCAACCCTGGAAGGAAGGCGTTCAGTTGATCGCCACAGATTAAGCTGGCAGTAACAACAAAAAAAAGTGTACAAATACAGAATGGGTCTTGATCAGGGAAATATGGAAATTCTTTGTCGAGTCTTTGAGCCCTTGACCCTACTAGGTCAAGGAGATGAAGATGATGATGATAATGATTGTTTTATTTAATCTTTTTTACTATACACACAATATTATTATTATTAGTTATTTATCACTATAGTTTCAAGAGAAGCAGTCCCTCTCATCATCAAGAGTTTTTTGGTCTTTGACGGAAATAAGTTTAGGATCGGTGTTTTGGAATGTGATATTATTTATTAATGTTTTACGTACATCTTTCATGCCTGTCCTAGAATGAGTTTTAAATAATATTAGAATATAATATGAGTCCTTGTGGGCTAGTAAATCTTAGAGAACTACAAGAGAATTTGACTTGTTCAATCTGCTATAAATAAACTGCGACTTAAGACTATGGAAAGGAAAAAATGCTTTTAATTATTATTTGATAATATCAAATTCCAAAAGACAAATGAGGATGATTTGAGAATTTTTTTGTGTAATGTGATACCATTTTTCCATTAGATACTGCCATCTTTTATATAAGACACCAAGTAACGAATGGTTTATATCTTAAATAAATTTTATTTAAGTCAGGTTCGGAACCAATATGCATATACAAAATAACTACATATTTTACGTTTACGGATATCCTCTTGTTATTACTTATTTCTGATTTATTAATAAACTCACCTAAAATACAATATAGCAAAGGTTTTGGATTTGTTGATTATATATGTAATCGGCCGTATTCTGAAATAAGGTACACATGCTTATTAGTGGCACATGAGCATGCGTAATATTGACCTTCTTTAGCCCTTGCTTATTAGTGGCATGTGTATACGCACATTGCTAGTAATGAGCTTGCTCATTAGTGGCACGCTCGAAAATCAACCGCCGGTTGATTTATTTTCATCGCACAAGCGTTTAGCTTAGTTTGAAAATAGTAAGAATATTAATGGGACATGTATTCCGTGTTCCCATGTCTATTTTAAAAAAAAATCTCTAAAAGCGTTTTTCAAATTTGCTAGCAGTGGAACTCAAACAATTTTTAACCAATTTTCTTCAAATTTTAACAGTATCTAAAAAATTTAATTATAAAGAAATATGTAGGAAAAAAAAGATTTTACTCAATTTTTTTGTGAAAAAACTGATTTTTTTGTAAACTCCAGCATCTTATCAAAAATCAATATATTCAAAAGCGGCTACGTATTTACTCTAGATTAAAGAAAATGAAAAAAAATGTTTTTTGTTCTATGTTAAAATTACAGCACTTACGCTGATAGCCGCAGACCACCTTTCCAAATTGATTGTCTTTTAAAATTTAATTATGTAAAAAAATTGTTTTGTACTTTTTTACAAGCCTAATAAATTTATCAAACTCATTTTTTAATATCACAATTCAATAAATCAAAAATAAATACATACACAAACAGATACACAGAAGTTACCCGTTAAAAACAGCATTTTTAAGGAATTACGAGGATACTGTAATATTTACATTAAAGGTTCCTAGTTAAGTAAAATTAATATTATTTTATTTAAAATTTACCTGCAGAAACTCTGGGAATTTCATAATCAGGTGATTTTTGAGGAGTGTCTATTGGATCATGGCTGGATATCCAATTTTTACCAATCTATAAACAATAAAAATACAATGATATAATGATTAAATAATTCTAGTGGGTGACGGCTGATCAAAGCTCAACCTTTATTTTAAATACATAATGTAATATTTTTTTAACCTTCATGGCAAGAATATAAAAGAAGAATCTCAATTGCAACGATATTGGTTACACAATGTATAGTTTCTAAATAATAACAAAAAACATTTACGTTGCTTTAGAAACAATATTTTTTCTGAATTTTTTGAGATAAGCCACTTCTTTGAAAAAGAATATGTATGACATTGAAATTTTACATGTAAATAACAGTGGTCTTAAAGTAGATAGCTTAGAAATCTCTTGAACTACATATTAAATTGAATACAATTAAAAACCTATTATTTAATACATTCCCCATTTCAAGTGTAATAACCTCCCCCACCCCATTTGTATATTTCATTTCATAGATGAGTTAGAGTGCACCCACTTGGATAAAGATACCATAATATAAATAAAAATACATATATGTTTTGTTCCGAGTCAGTTTATAGATAATATACAATGTCTATCAACAGATTCAGTTGCAATCAACCTTCTTCAGGACAGTATAATATAAACTAACTTAAATACAGACATTTACATCACGTAAAAGTTTATTAAATAGAGAAAATAATTAGATAGAGAGGAAACGGCGTGACGGGAACTAACTACACTTCTACACTCAGAGACTGACTGCCAGAGATTGAGGCTTTCTGCGGGCGGGAAAAAATCCATGCATATGCAAGAATGTCTCTTATACATCTCCACCAGAGGGCACCTCCCGAGCTTCATTTGTTTGGGCGGAAAAATAAAGATTTGATATCGTTTGAACACACCTCGTATATGATTTTTATATTGCTTGAAATGACAAAAAATGACTGATAACAAGACAAAAATACAAACCAACCTTTCTTAAGACAGTCTCAACATTCGATGAAGTTCCTTCTCTTCTAAAACTGTGAACTGAATCCGTCATCGCTATCGCCTTCACCCTCTGCAGAAACTCGGGAAACTTCTGGGCCAATCCGACTGTCACAACTCCGCCATAGCTGTGAGCAACTACCGCTATGAACTTAGCCGGCGAATGCTTTATGTACTCGCTCCAAACATAATTTGCGTGCTCTTCCGGTGTTGAGCTTTGTGAAATTAAAAATTGCTTATCACCGATGATACGCTGGTTGTCGTTGGTGTTCAAAACTAATACTCCATATCCAAGACTTTTGGCTTTTGCAATATAAGGTAGTTGGGTGCCAGATTGTATGTTGTCATTGATTATGATTCTGTAATAATTAACAAGTTTTTAATACACAAATTTTAATGGTTTCGGAAAAATATAAAATTGTATCAAAGATTAATGTTGCATATTGTTATAACAGTTAAGGAAAAACACAATATAATAATAACTTTTCATTTTGATAATGCTAACATTCCATTATCAAAATGAAAAAATTAAATATAAAACAATTAGTCATTAAAATAAAATTCATTACTCATTAAAAAAAATGAATCTGTTATTAAAATGACTTGAAATGGGAATTGCATATCCTTAATTTAGAAAGTCTTCTTGACCCAACACCGGACAGGATGCTAAAAAAGCAAAATACAAAACATGTGCAACCTCTCCTGGAATATGCTTTCCAAATATGTAGAGTACATATCTTGCGAAGAATATATATCTAATAGAGAGAGACAGAGACAATTCACCACCAGCAATACCAAGAGATTTGAAAAACCTACACTATGAGAAAAAGTAGTGACATGATTGAGACTTGAAAAGAAAATTGTCTGGAGATTACAGTTACCGGTGTTCATGAATTTTTGACCATCAATAGAAATATAAATCTCCGTGGACAGAATTAAAAAAAAAACACACATTTTACGCCCAATCCTAGGAAACACAATCAATTCAAAGTTTGATTGGATTCTCTTTTGGAGAGAAGAAATAATTGATTTATTTTGAAATAAGACATGAGCGCATCAGCAGAATTGCTGCCTTCTCATTATCTGATAATAACAAAAACATTATTTTTAAATGTGTGTACAGTAAACCACCGTTAATACAAAATTAGTCATAATTCAACAATTTGAAAACACATGAGCCCAAAATGTTAATTTCATAAATGATTTACAATGTAAATCCAATCATGATGGAAAATCGTCGAAAAAATTATTAGATTTTTTTATCAAAAATAAAAACAGCAAATTTGTCAATATTGGGTACTTCGGTAATAGAAATGGGGCAACCTTTGAATCAGCATGATAAATACAAATTGCGTTTTCAAAATAATTTCATGAAATATGCAAAATACCTACAGTTTTCACAAAATTAATGTTTTTTTCATGAGTATTACAATTATTTGCGGATTTCAGCCGCATCGCGATTAAAAAAAAATTTATACCTTGAATTTTGAATTAAAGAGGTTCTGCATAATTCAAAATAAGTTACATATTTGGATCCCTGGAATTTCGAATTAATGAGGGTCTACTGTATATATTCATGAAATCGTCTGTCATCATTTGAACCAAATCTGATTTCATCACAAGGAGATGAATATAGCAGTATTTAATGATGAACCCTGAGAAGGGATGAAACATGCTTGGGGTGTGGTTTTGACGTTGTCATACACTGCGTACATCGTGGACCGCAAATCTTACTTTGTTCAAGAATTCCGCACTAAGAAATGTTCCCCATAACATGAAAAAAATAGGTGATTGCATATTTTGGGAATGCTGAAAGAGAAGGAGGTAACCTGGAGAAATTATTGTTTACTGCGAAAAGTACAAGGACAATTGTGAGGGGTTGATCTTCAACAAAATTGAAAAGCAAGTCTGAGAAATTTCGGAAACTCTTAATTCGCGCTGAAGAAGCTGATCAATGAACCACAATGCTCAGCCGTAACCACATTGACATCCGTATTCTGAAAATAGCAATGTCTGGATCTTTAAGATGTTTATCCCAACACTTAATAGACGATAATAAAAATTAAAAATGTCCAGAGCGGATTTTGGAATTCTACGGCTCAAATACACTGTATTAAGAGATGATATAAGAAAGATTGTTTCTTACAAACGTATTCATTTCTTCATCCACAGCGTCCTGATGAAATATTCGGTGTTACCGCGTATTCAAATCTTCCCATCTTGACATTTGACAGTTATGTCTGGATCTTTAAGATCTTTATCCCAACACTTAATAGACGATAATAAAAATTAAAAATAAACGAGACATAGCTTTACGTCGGTGTTTGTTTCTGTAAGTTTCTACGTGAGATAGATATAGAGGGAGGGAGAAATATGTAAATTGCTATCTGTCAAATTTTAAGATGGGAAGATTTGAATACGCGGTAACGCCGAATATTTCATCAGGACGCTGTGGATGAAGAAATGAATACGTTTGTAAGAAACAATCTTTCTTATATCATCTTTTAATACAGTGTATTTGTGCCGTAGAATTCCAAAATCCGCTTTGGACATTTTTAATTTTTATTATCGTCTATTAAGTGTTGGGATAAAGATCTTAAAGATCCAGACATTGTTATTTTCAGAATCGGGCCGTGATTGAGAGAGAATGACAATCAAGGGCTCTACTATAAGAGAAAAATACAGTTCAAAATAAGGTCATCTCCTAAATAAAACATAGTAACCAACCAGAAAAATAACCTATTAATCGGATCAAAATAAATTTATAATCAAACCAAAAAACATGTATACAGACACCTACTAGACACATAAAATGCTCATGAGACTGTTTGAGGATGTCAGTTCACACCAAATCTGCATTTTCCACCCCAATATTATCTGTTAAATAAAAACAGAATTTCAGAGCTACTACGAACTAGGTACTTCTTACTAAATATATATTTCTTTGAACTGAATCAATGTTTTATATTCAATTTTATTTGTATTACTTAGATTAATGCCTATTTAAACTTTATATCTGTAAATTTATATAATTTAGCTACTTTTGTCATGAATTCATACAAATTATATGTTCTGTGATTCATACCAATACTCCTTCTCTATATGTGAGAGCTGGCACTACACCGAGATGAGTGGAGGAAGATTATTGAGAAGGCCAAGACCCACCAAGAGTTGTAGTGCCAAGCGCGATGATGATGATGATTGTTCCACTTTACGTTAAAATAACAAATACAAAATAAAAAGGCATCCAACTTACGAGCGTGCCCACTGTCCGGCCCTCACTACTCCCGACCCATGAATAAGAACCAATAACTTATTCTTGTTGGTCAAGGCATCTTCAGTAGCAAATATAAAACTCCTCAATTCTTCCGAACCGGTTTTTGGTACAGGAAGCTTTATCAGATTGGCCTCAGTTTGAAGAAGAGTGTAAACATAGTCCGTGATGGCTTCTCCCAAATCCTCGTAATGTTTTTGATTTTCAGAATGCTTCTCACTCAGATTGAATTGAAACGGCAGGTCGGTCAGTGCATTGGTCGAGTTGTTTATCTGCCTTAATTGGCCATCTATAAAAAAATATATGTACATTAAATTATACTATTTTTTAAATATCTTTAAAATATAGTGGGATAGAATGAAAGAAAGTCTGTAAGTGCATAAAAGATTTTTATTTATGTCAAAAGACGGCCAAAACTACAAGAAAGTTAAATATAAAATTAAACCAATCTGTTAAATTCATCACTGCTAAACTGTAGTTCGCGAACAAACAGGTGAACTAAAAATACAGATCCCAAATCTTGTTCAATCCAGTGTGCGAACGAGAATGATTAGACTAGTTCGCAAACTAAAGAACTGAAGACCGTTTGAACTTGGGCGAACAAAACAACCGATATTATATGGACAAAACTGAGTCTCATTGGTGAATAACAGTTTGTTTTATCGGTGCGAGCTGTCAGCTCATATCATATTTGAAAAAGTAATACAATTGGATGTCTTTTAACAAATGGAACCATTAAAAATTAACTAGAGTGTTGATATTTAAGATAAGTATGTACTCTTCTAAAATATCAGGATCTTCAACAGTCAGCCTTTCGATGTGTGCTTGGTAAATGCTATTTTATTATTTGAAAACTCAACTTAATCTCAAAATTATGTACATATCACGTAAGAATCGAGTCAAATACTGTCACGCCGCAATGATATCTTCTTTGTGTCAAGGAATAGTCGGTAATATTCCTAAACTAAATATTACTTGAATGGCTGAATTTTCAAAACACGAATTAATGAAAATATTTATTTATTAGTTTTAGTACAAGATGCAATGTAATGTGATTAATTTAAATAATAACAAAGGTAAGGCCAATTATAAGTTGGCTTTTAGGAATAGGATGTTTGGTGAGCTGAAATGATAATAGTTTCGAGAATCTATATTATAACTGCTTATAATGTTGCATGTAGTGCGCATCCTGCCATTATCAAAAAATAGCAACAAAATAATGAAATCATACTAAGATGCACAAATACAACAGTACAGGAATGCCCTCTGAATACATTGATAATTTTGTATACATATTATAATACACGTAACATAAATGCATTAGTGACCGCTGTCCTCGTATTGGGTATAAGCAAGGCTGCATGACGTGTAAGTATAGGATTGACATTAGAAATGACTGCGTTGAAATCGGCAACAGCCAATCACTTAAATCCCAGGGTTCGAAAAAATCCATTTTTTATAATAAAAATCAAATAATCAGATTTTTTGATATATATCCGATATATATATGCAAACTTTTTTTCTCTTTTTTTGCACACGTCGATTGATACAAACTCAAAATAATTAGGAAGTTTATTTTTTTATTTTGTAAATGAATTATTATATATTAAATAAGTAAATGAATTGCATACTGAAAAAAGCTTATATATGCAATATTATATATAAGTTATAAAAGTTGCTCTTTCTAATGTAGTGTGATGGGTTTTTGTTTCTTTCTGTGAAATAAAAAACGGATTACATGAAACAAATGAAACTATAATACAACTAGCGCCATCTAGTAACGACCGTAGATATTAAAAAAACAACCTGTAGCATTTTTAAAAATACAACTAGCGCCATCTATTAACATTTGCAGAAAGTTTTCTCAGATATATATCAAAAATAAAAATCAAACCATAAATATCATGATATATATCATAATATATATCATGATATATATCCGCAGATATATATCCTCGAACCCTGTTAAATGCTAATTAATATAATTGTTTTTATTCTAAGTCACTTGTGATTTTATAAGATTTTTAAACTTAAAGTGTAACGGCATTTCCGCAAGTACATGACAAAAATTGTTGAGCAAACATTATACTTGTATTATGGGGATGACATTATTCTCTCGTCTCTAACTCACAATATCACCATACTTATCTGGTAAAATAAGCGCCATAAAAAGTACATTCAAAGGGTTCAGTGTACATTTTGTTGTAATAGAAATGTAACAACCCTTTTGCTGTAAACCTTTTTACTCCGTATTGAATATGAAATTCACTACTACATTCATCTCAATGCTCCATCGAAAGACCAAACGATGAGCCAAAGATCTAAATGAGTCATTCATATCTCTCATATCTCATCACATCATCACTCAAAGCTCATCATATCATCGAACAAAGGATATTTTTGGCCTGCTTTTTTGGTGATATAGATCCACTGATATACATCCTCTGACTGAACGGGAATGACAGAAAGCACGTAGAGCTGTGATAAAGGCCACCAGCAATAAATATCTCAGTGACATGCTAGACATTGTGTAGATGCACTGAATGAGATTACCATGAAATGCCTTGCCAATTCAGCCTAGAGCAGATTGACTTCCCAGGGCAGTCCGATCATATCAGTCCAGTAATTTTTTCTTTGCTTGTTATGAGTAACTTCTAACTTTTCTAACAAACTTCTAATTTCAATCATTTACTAAATAACCATTAGTGCATAAGTGTGCAATTAAGTTTAATTTCATTTTTAAAAATTATATAATTTCCTTCCTATACATTATTAATTATTTTCATATTTTTAATTTCGTTTTTAGTCTCCTCTATTCCCATTAGGTACATAGAAAACCAAAGTATTGGAAAACAACATTCATAAACAAACCTTCAGTGAAACCATATCCCAAATCTTTAATAGTTTTATGTGAAGAGCTCATGATTCTGAAGCAAACGGGCGCGGCGAATAGCTGCAGGTAAAAAGTGAGCAGTTAAAATTATTTACAACTGTCATGAAGAGTTTTCAATATTATTACTGTAATCTAACCCTTAAAAATGATGTTTTAAGCATTGAAACGTTCCACGGAATTATAAATAAGAAATAAAATTGATACTGCTGATATTTGAAATCAAAATACTCTGATTAAAAAAAATAGTTTTTACAAAAATAGTTCTATAAAATAATGACAACGATGACAACGAACGCCGCGCCACATATAAAGCCATAGATAAAGCCGCTTCGCTAGGAATTTGACATTTAACTCAATGTTGCATGCAATGCACATCGTCAATTTATGAATTATTCACTAATGAGGAAAATATCTTAGCATGGCACTTTCTGAAATTTTACAATAATTTATGCCAGGTTTACATTTTTATATAAAATGAGTTTACTTGTCGATGATATTTGAAATTACAATTTATTATGATCATTTAATAATGTTAACCTTATTAGCTAGGAGCTAATAAGGTTAACAAACTTTTCTTCTTCTTCTTGAAACTGAATTCTGGTTCTTGAAACTGAATCTCTCATCGACAGGTGAAGTATCAAAATGATTTATACTTCACAGTTGCCGGTAAACTTCTTGAAATTCTTTGGCGTAGTGGGGGAATGCGCAGAAGACAAAATTTGGGTCTCTTTGGTGGAACGGTACATGCGCACACTTCCCCCCACTGCGCCGTAAAATTTCAAAATGTTTGCCGGCTACTGTACCTGTCGATTTGGGGCTCAAAGTTTGGCAAGGTCGCGGTGATGCATATTTTGCTGGAAAATATGTGCCTAAATATTCTGTCTAACACCATAGTTGCATCCCATCAACAACACTGCGAATAGTCCTACTCCCTAGCATCCACGAGTGGTCTCTTAGGCCCCGCGAGCTCCTGGAAATGTGGCCACTGCCAATAACACCAGTGCCATAGCAGATAGGGATGGGATGAATGGTGAATGTTCGGCACCATAAAACCGAAAACCACCAGCTAAGGGAAGGAAAACCCCTACAGAAGAACTCTTGACATCCAGTAGGGAGTTGAACGAGACGCCAATCACCTCACCTCTTAAAAAAAGTCAAGATTACGAAACAAAAAACTGAACCTTGAACAAGGACTGGAAACCGGATAAGACTAAGCAAACGGAAAATGGATTTGAGAATTGGAACTTGATAGTGGATAGATAGTGATACGTTTGACAAAAGGACTCTCACAATACTTGTAAAAGTTTATTCCTTCATATAAAATAAACTCAGTTGATGATACCTACATATCTTCTCCTGGTAGAGATGATGATTTTTTTTATTTAATTAATATGTCGCGAACCGAATGGTGTACGAAAACGCATCTGTTTAAGGGATGGAAAAATAACATTTTTGAATGCAGTAAATCGTGTCAGAGGGTATTATTTTTCTTCGTAGGTCAGTCTATAAAAAAATATGCAACATCTTAAACACTAGGTCCTGTCGTGGGACTAACTTCATAACATAGTTCCCACATTCCTCACTGACCGAGGGGTTCGCACATGTGTGATTCGGCCACCCGCACGCTGGCGTGGCGCAAGAAGCAAGAATATAAAAAAATACTTACCTACCCGTCGCTTGGGGTGATTACGTAAAAATTAATTTGAGATTCCTTATTTTAACACGGGCTTAAATCAAATGATAAAAGGGCAGGTTGGAATTTAATGATAAAGCAGCAGCACTAGTTGAAGAAATTTAACATGGGTTTGTTATACGATATTGGAAAGGCCCACCAGGGCGTTGATTAATGAATAAATAAAAATAAAAAATTAATTAAATAATTATGATGACGATATTATATGTTAGTTTAATTTTGATTTAATTTAAATTATGTAGCGTATTAGGTGTAATGATGTTATGATTTAATTTAAATTCTGTACTGTAATATGTCAAATGATTACGAGATTAAAATTTAAATTATGTTCTATGTTTTGTGTGACGATTGTAAGAGATACTATGATGGTCATAGTTATAATAATTACCGTAATTTTAAGTGCAATTACTATGAGAAAATTATCATTGTAATATGTATGTACCCACATAGTTTAATATTTGTTGTGTATAGATATAGTATATTTAGATAGGTTTTCAAAAGGGGCTGGGCGATCTGTTCCAACCAATGCACAGACACGATTTTTTTTGGCGCCACCCGGAGACCCAATCAGCTGGTGTTAAGCATTCCCTCCAGCGCAGCGGGAACATCCCAAAACGGAGATTATATAATGCCCGACGCAGTCACCGAGCAAGAGAGTTGGTTAGATTTTCTGTGAGAGGAGTACGTACGTCAGGGAGCTCTATGAACGAGGTTCGTTAGAAAATTCGGCGAGTGAAGGACGCCAGGAAGTTGTGCGGGAGGTTTGAGAGGAGAGCTGATGGAGCGCTACGTCGGAAGTCTCGAGAGGGAGGAGAGCCTGCAATAGTCGGCAGAAAGAAGCAACAAAGGGCTAGCAGGTGGATTGAGTAGCCTGCTTAGGGCCCAGGAAGACAGGGAAACCCAAGAAGAAAACAAGAAGAAAGAACACAAGCAGAGACGGGAAGGACGACGCCAGGTGGACTGCAGTGACCACCAGGAGTCATAATCTCCGGGTAGAACGACGAGAACTTCGTTCGAGACGCCGCACTGGAGGACGCGACTCGCCCCAGGATAGTTAAGGTAGTTTTAATTTAATTTTAAGCATTCAACCCTTCTCATTCGTGTTAATTTTGTGTCCAAATTTTTCGTTTTCTCGTTCGTATTTTCGTATGTATTCCAACCTGCCTAACTAAACATTTTGTGTAAAATAAATTAGAATCAATTGAATTTCCGCGAGTCTCATTTTCCCTCCCCGCTTCCTTATCTTGTGGCTAAAATAAATTGGGTGGTGGTTAATGTTAGTAACCGATCGCATTTTTTTCCGCGGAGCGGATAAAAAAAATAAGCCGAGTCGTGTTAAATAATATATATATATAATATTTTTTTCTACAATCATACATAAATGTTTACAAATCGATATTTTTTGTATGTGTATACCTCACCAAAAAGAATTATATTCTTGTGGGCATAGGTATAGGTAGTGTAATCTAATTATACAACAATTGGAAGGAAAGAAAAGAAAATCTAATACATCAAATCTTAGTTAATAATACAGTATATAGAATAAGCAGTTAAGTAAACAATAATATAAATAATAAGCAATCAAGAACTCAATCACAAAGTCAATTCTATAATAAATGAGAACCCATTCGGGTTCACTGGGGGAATATGCACACAGGGCGCAACCGCAAAACATTCACCATCTTGCAAAATAAATTGGACAAATCAAATAATTATACAGGTATCTTCATCGATTCATGGGAAGTACTCAACGGTATCTCCACACGAACAACCCGTATCAGAACCAAAAGAAAGCGGGACTGACCAAACGGCCCCCAACGGATAAGAAGCCACTCACCGAATATACCTCAGATAGTCAGATGAAATGAATCTCCAAGTAATCCACCATAGGTGAATTTGGATTCCCCCAAGGTACGGTCCCTAGATACTAGGGATGGGCGTTGAATGGACGGACTAGTTGAAATCAACCGTTGACGTTGCATCGACGCGTCGACCGTTTACGTTTATCGCATGGACTAGTTGAATTCGTAGACGGTGGACAGCGGACGCCGTGGTCGATGGACGATTTGAGATTAACGCAATGCAAAGCAACGAGCGAGAGCAAGACAAAATGTCTCCGTTTATTTTTCTCTCATCTCTCGCTGTCGACTTGTAGATGCCATAGACGTCATAGACGGCTAGACGGGTAATTTCATTTCAACTCTAAAGTACACTACCATAGAGTGCAGATCTGTGTACACGAACTATGACTAGAGATTTGAAATTTGAATACATGCGTAGGGCGAGATAGGCTTAATAAGCTATTATCTATTATTTTTTACTTGATTTTTTGTGATGTCACGTGCGACGATTCGGTGAATTCCCAATTTTACGCTGTATAAAATAAAACAATTCTGTTTAATTATTTTATTTTTTATTGAACTAATATTTTACTGCTTACACCTAATATTGTTGTGTACATCTACTTCTTTCTTTATTATATACAGAAAGAAGTATATAAAACAATATGTAAAAGCCTATAATGTGCGTAAACAAATGAATAATAAAATATTTCTTTTTACATATAAGCACAAGTAGCGGTTTTACTTTCCCCGAAACTATATTCCTTCGGACTTCTTTAAATTTTAAAAATTAACGTCATAAAAATAGCCAACGGTTGAGCCGTCGAGAAGCGTCGCGTTGAACCGTAGACAGTTGACCATCGTCCCGATGTTTAGATAGAACGTCCGCGACGTCCGCGTAACGAAATTGACGCGTCAACTAGTTGACGAATTCAACTAGTTGTTCGTCTCATCGTTGGATGGACGTGGACGGTCTCGTTTCGTCGACGGTAAATACGTCGACGACCCATCCCTACTAGATACCTACATATCTTCTCCTGGTAGAGATACACTCACCTACAGATACACTCACGTACTCGGCTAGATTGTAGGCGGACTCTGAAAATCTCAGGTGTAGAGTGGATTCAGGGTTATTATTATACATCGAAAGCAAATGAAACACAATAGTATGGAAATTTTATTCATATGGAATTTACAGAATTTGCAATTATAATTAAAATAAGATTAAAGATACAATTTATGTGCATAGGGAGAGTAATAATATTTCAGATAAACAGAAACATTGAACTATTTTCAATTTAACCTAAGGGCAGGGGCCCGTCCTGAATAAATAAAACTTGTCAGACAATATGTAATTTAGAAGAAGACTGACCTCCATCTCTTATGATTTTGTTTTGATATATACCTGCATTATACGTAATGTTTTTTGTTATTGCAACACTTAATTAAAAATGTCATTAATTGCAGGGTCCGGACAGTCCATACAACGTAATTTACAGAAATTTCCAACAGAGGGCCGCCATTATAGTTATGTACCTTGTCGCTACTGCAGCACCATCGCGCCCGATTTTGGCCTATCGTCCAATGCCATCTATACGTGCATCACACAAACAAGAATCGTAGAAGGCATGGTTTGAGCCTCAAATAAAATGGTTTGAAGGTTGAATTATATTTTTCATCGCAGTTTTAATGCAAGATGGTTTGAGCCTCGAATAAAATGTATAAAAAAAAAAAATCCGTTATCATCTCATTTTTCAATGTTCATTACTGTCATACATTTACGTAAAATAGTATATACCTGTGTATACATATTCCTAAATTCTTTCTTTATACCCAGGTTGAAAAAAGGAAAAAATACCGTCAAGATACAAGTATTTTAATATTATTTGGTGTTTTATTAGTAATCAATTTCTGAGAAAATGTTACTTATTTTGACGTAAAATTGTTCGTTATTTGTCATTTTTATTGATTAATCTCAAAAGGAGGTCAAAAAGAATATATTTTATAGAATACAGCGTACAACTATCAATGTATAAATATTTAAGTTTCTTTGTGAACATGAACTTAATAATGATTCTTATTTTAGACATAATATAGACGAACAGAACGTTACGATAAAAATGATTGAATTGTGCCCGAAAAGCCCTGAAAAACCGAGCAATAAGGATATGATTTCGAGTATACGTTATAAAAATCAAAGCGTGTAATGCTTATGCAATATTGCAGTGCAAATTTTTAACATTAGAATACCTATAAAAAAGTTATTATTACATCGAGAAAGCACAACATTGATAAATTTGAATATTTGTTTTCTCTCTCTCTCTCTCTCGATTCTGACATGTCGCACGTGCGATAAAAAAGTCATAACTCAAAAAAATAATTTGTAGTTAAGTAAGTATACAGAAATATTCACAAAAATATATTTGCTAAAAATTGCTCGTTTTACGGTTATGATAATAGTTGTTCCACAATTACCCTGATACTGATTTTTACAACCTTATTCTCGAACAGCGTCATTTTTGCCTTTATGTTGGGCAGACGTGTACATTTATCATGATCTCCATCTCAAATATACGGCCTATATTCTGAAATAAGCAATTTTCTTATTTCTGTATCTTGACAGTTATTGTTAATCATTGTAATGCCGCCAATTTTGAAGTTTTAAGTTAGATAGGTTAAAGATTAATGAATTTAATCAATTAGAAAAATCATCATTCATGAGTGTGAATAAATTATTTGTTTACGTTTTAGACCTTTCTGATTAATTTAATTCATTAATTTCAAACCTTTCAAACTTAAAACGTCAAAATTGGCGGCGATTAAATGTTATAAAATAACTGTCGAGATACAGAAATAGCAATATTGCTTATTTCAGAATACAACCGATAGCCATCAATTGAAAAGTGACTGTCGTTGATCATAAGTATAGTTCCTCGTCTTTATTTATCTGATAAAGGACGCATTTAAAAATAAATTTTGATTGAGTTTTATGTACTTTCAAGTTGTAACGTAATTTGTATTTAATGAATGCTGGTTTCGTCTTTAGAAATGAGTCTTCCTTTGAGATAAAATCTATGTTATATTTCGTATTTATTTAAAAATTTTGGTACTCTTACACATCTCATGGTTATAGAATATTTATATATTTTATGCTCGTTTAAAATGTTTTAGTTCCTCGTGATAATGACTGAATTAATAAACAATATTTAACGTTTACCTTTAACTACTGTGGTAAATATTTTGTTCCGCAATTACTGAGGTACGTTCAAATTGTCATCCATAAAATCCAAAAGAAATTTGTATTTTGGTTAGTGGTATTTTATTTAAGGATATGTTTTTACACATATATTATAAAAAAATGTAATAATGAATAATTAATTTATGTTAATTTTGTTTATAAACCGCGAAAATCTCAATATTAACATATATATATATATATAATAGTCATTGTATTATTTTAAGCCGTTCTAGTATAGTGTTGATCATTTTTGTGTATTTTGTGTAATTTAATGTCTTCGTTTTGTATTTCGCCATTTTTAGCTTGTGAATGAGTTTTAGTGTTTCGCAAATAAACCAAAATAATAAACCGTTTCAGTTGATGTCAGGTATTTCAAATTGTAGACAATTTTCAATATATTATTTTGCTGTCATTGGAGTATGTTTAGGTTTGTCTTGTTTCAGGTTCCCCAGAAGGGTATCATATATCCTATTCTACTCTTAACGTATGCCCCATACATCATAATTTGTATGATCTTCGGTGTGATTTCGTGTAATTTGTGGAAGGCTAGTCAGTTTAGTCATAGAGTCAATTACTGTGTCTATATGAATGCTCTATTTGAGGTGTCTGTCTATGATGAGTCCTAAGTATTTGTATAATTGTATTCTATAACTAGTCCAATTAATCACTTAATTCCTTCATCGAAAAAATTCCACAGCACATCCGGTTCGGGGATGAATTTTTGGCGGGTTATGTATGTATTTGGAGAGGATTCCCACCCGTCCAGAAGAGTCCTCTCGTGTCAGCATGTGGCGTGTGTTCAGTGAGTGTCGCGTATGTAGTATGTACGCAAAGTGTGCAGGAATGAGCAAATCTAGATAGATGCAAATGATACTCACGGTTAAATATTGTTATTTTTGTGACAATTTACAGTTGCATACAGGAATATCACTTGCGTATGCTACGGCGACCGGCGACAGGATAGTTGGTCCCTTTAGTCAACCGGGAGCAGATCACTGATCAGCCGTGTGGTGCCCGTGATTGGCGGACACGGGTCAGATTACGGATAGACTCGCGGCGGTAGGTAGTCGAGGACCAGACAATTGCCAAATAATATAAGTTCAAACCGTTTTATTTGGTTCTTTGATAGTACATTTTAATCGTTTTTTGCACATAAATAATTCTAATCAGATTCCTAAAGGTATGTGTCGACTGTTACTAATGCTAAAAGAAAGCAATATCATTGGTGAGGGAAACTAATAAAAACTGGGAGGTCAATGAAACAATTCAGCCTATAACATTGAAGTTTAGATGTCTCGGTTCGGTACCTACTGCAAGTGATGCTTCTGATCAATTTTCATTGGGTATAAGATAAGTCATCTTCTAAAAGGCCCAATGACTCTGTCACAATTCAGATGTCATCCAGTCCGACCCGTGTTTCTAGAAGTCGCCTGAGCTATTTCATCCACGTAAATTAAGATATCTGCTTCCTCCAAAATATTTATAGAATGATTTGGCAAAACACTTTATAATTAAAATGCTGAAAAATTGAAATTGTTTCATATAATGTTCACATTTGTTTATTGATTTAATAAAAATGGTGTGTTTTATTTATTATTTTATGCGAGTAAGAACTCGACAATTTATAGTTTAAATATTGAAAATTTTGAATGAAGAAATATTTAGAACGTACATGTTATATTGTAATTTTATATTTTGTTTGGCAAAATAAATCTCGGAGAGAATAAAAAGGAAAATTCTTAGAAAAAGGAAGGCATTTTTCGTAATATTTTTCAAAGCGACAATAAGTAGCTTCGTGTTTGTAATTTTATATTTTTATTCCTCTTTTTGATCGCTATTTTTTCGAAGAAGTTTCCTCTTCGTTGCTTAATTTACATAGTCATTTCGTATTTTACGATAAAAGAATTGGTGGGTTCCAGCCGGAATCCGGGAAGAAATTTGAAAGTCGTGGACATTGATTACTTTCTTTTCCCGCGGCTGGAAAGAATAATATCCATATAATAATATTGCCATCAAAATCTTCAACGGCTAAACAATACTAAAAATAAAGTGTGTTGCCAAAAAACGGAAGCAAAACAAATGCATAATTAAATCTATTCATTTATTTATCTTCATAATATAAGCTATAAGGCCGCAACGTAATGAAAAGTGTCGTCTAAAGTGCACAAGTAAAATAACTAACGGAGATAGAAAATATTTGTGAAAGTTATTGGTTCCTAAAGAGGTAAATCGACAAAAATAAATAAATGTGTGATGATTTTAAATCGTAGCATAGACGCATCAAAACCCAAAAAGGTAAAACGTGCCATAATGCTTTTTATTTCCATTTTATGGAAGTATTTCACATTTATGGAAGCATTTCAATGCCATAAAAGTATATTTTAAAGTTTAAAGTATATTTTGTGTATTTTCAATCTCGTCGATTTTTTGATAATTTCATACTAAAAATCCAACATTAAAAAATATTCAAAGTTAGAAAGTAATGTTTTTTCTAAAAAAATCTATAAATTGATTAAGATATCATAACGCGGTATCTTGTATCAACGTGTAAAAAATATTCAAACGTTCCGCGATTTTTTTGTAAAAAAAGTTCGTCACAGTATAAAATAGTATTCTAAACATAAATCCA
>JADDOH010005226.1:0-12509 GCA_016648135.1 Agrypnia vestita | reverse complement strand
TACGAAAACGTAAATCTCGCGTATAAAAAACGCGTATAAAAAAAAACGTATATCATGTATGCAAACATATAAAAACTTCTAGTACATTGTTTCGATAGACCGGGGTTGTATTATACTTATAAAGATGTTATAGGGCCTCGTTATATTGAAAATATATAAAAACCGCCTGGGGCCGGGTCTTCTTATTTATAAACTATATAAGATTTCGTTACATTTAGTTATACAAAATGCTTTCGTTCGAGAATCCGCGTTTCATTTTAAGCATATATAAATATAGGGTCCCGTTTTTAAACAATGTTAGTGTTTCGTTTAGAATTCGCGCCTTCATTTAATAAATATGAAACATGTAGATTTCAATTAGAACTATTTTAAAATGTTTCGTTTAGAAATTCGAGTCTTGTATTATAAATGTGAAAATTATAGTATTCGTTTTGAGCTAAAACGTGTGAACATAGAAACACTACAGTTTTGACCGCTATTTTGTTTACTATGCCTAGGACATTCTTGCGGTGTATTAGACTTGATGGTAAAATTTAAACTCTTACTCTGTTAAAAATATACGTAGTGTCTCCGCCTAGATTGGCTTCACGATATACTTTATGAAATTTGTAAGTCCCGCTGTCCTAAAATTATATAAAATTACCTTCGTTTAGATCGGGTTATATCATATTCCTCGTGGAACGCGTAAACCTCGTTGTCCTGAAACTAAATAAGGATGTTTCATCTAGACCGGGTTCATTTTACATTTTAGGAAGAATATAAATCCCGCGTCTTTCACTACATAAAAAGGATTTGGTAAGATTGGGGTTGTTTATACTTGTAGAAATTACAGAATCCCGTTATTTCTAAACTATATTAAAATGATAAATTATATTAAAATGATTTAAACTATATTAAAATTTGCCGGAGAGTAGATATCAAATATTCGAGATGATAATAAATTTATATTAAGAATAAAACTAAATCGGCGGACCCTAAAAGTAATATGTATTGACCTTATAAAGATGTAGACTAGTGGGGTTTTATTATAGGAGCAATCAATTCTTTAACAACAACAAGTGGACAAGTGGTTGCTTCATGGGTTTGTTAAAACTTATAAATGGATGGAATCCTAGATTCAAAGCTTAATCCCGGTATTTCGGATAAATATAAGAATTTGTAACATCGGAAAATAACGGGTAACGGTTTTATGGAAAATATCGGTGCGTATGATCATTAGAGTATGATCATTAGGATTAGAGTTTAGTTTCGGTGACCCGGGAAGTACGGATGCGTAAGACGGAAATAAGGACTATGTTGCAGTATTATTAAGATATATAAATACTTACAATTGTCGAGCTAGAGTCTAATTCCGGTATCTCGAGGAATATAAATTTAAAGAAAAGGAAATAATGTCTAGTTTCGGTTTGGTTAGAGTAAATACACCGTATAGTTACAGAGGCTGGATACTAAGCCCCAGCTACGGAAACTTAAAAACGCGTGATGGCAGGATCAAAGGTTAGGTCGCGAACTATAGTTAATTAGGGGCCTGTGAATCGTATGCGCGTGCAAGGCAAGTGTTCGCAATCCTTAGGTATAAAGTGAGGTACATAAAGTGAAACTACGATGCACTGGAATGGATATAATCGGCGGCAGAGGGGTAAGTCATGTCATCCTCTTTCCGTTTTGAGATTATAACGATATATAAAGGTGGCGCACGATTAAGAAGAATGGTCTCGGGTTCGACACCCCAGACAGAGACGGAAGGAGCGCCGACAGTGAAAGTTAACCCCTGTACCGTAAACTTTAAATATACTTTTATCCACAGGTGTTTGTTTGCATGCCGAATCCGTACTGACCATAATAGGGGCGAATTAATTTGCCCAAATTAACCCTTCTCTGCATGTGTGTGAACTTCCAGGGATCGGGCGGCCCGTGTGCTCGACGCCGAACTTATTTATTTACTTCTATTTATTTATTTAATTGATTGAGTGATTGAATAATTAATTAATTAATTAGGTATTTATTTGTCTATTCATTTATATATATTTATTTATTTGTTTATTTATTTATTTTCATTCAGTCATTCATTCATTTATTTATTCACCTATTTATAAATTATTTATTTATCTATTTGTTTATTTAATTAATTGATTGATTGATTGATAAGTTAATTAATTATATACTTATTTATTCATTTATTTGTTTGATTGACTGATTTATTAATTAATTAATAATATATTTATTTATTTATTCATTTGTTTAATTACTTATTAATTTATTAATTGCTTAATTTATTAATTGATTAATTTTATTAATTAATTAATTAATTTATTTATCAACTTATTTATTTATATATTTATTTATTTACGTGCTCATACGTCTGTGCATCGTCGGGGGGGGGGGGGGATCAGGGGGATATTGTCAGGAGACGTTTCAATAGCATCATCATCATCACCATCATTAGCAGTGTCCCAGTTGTATATAGTCAGGAGGCGTTTCAATAGTATCAGGATCATCATCATCATCATTAGCAGTGTCCCAGTTATATATACAGTCAGGAGGCGTTTCGATAGTATCATCATCATCATCATTAGTGGCGTTTCAGCTATATATCGTCAGGAGGCGTTTCGATAGTATCATCAACATCATCATCGTTAGCAGTGCCCCAGTTATATATCATCAGGAGACGTTTCAATAGCATCATCATCATCATCATCTTCATTAGCGGTGTTCCAGTCACATATAGTCAGGAGGCGTTCTGATAGTATCATCATCATCACTAGCGGTGTTCCAGATATATATCGTCGGGAGGCGTTGCGATAGTATCATCATCATCATCGTCATCACTAGCGGTGGTTCAGCTTTATATCGTCAGGAGGCGTTTCGATAGTATCATCAACATCATCATCATTAGCAGTGTCCCAGTTATATATTGTCAGGAGACGTTTCAATAGCATCATCATCATCACCATCATTAGCAGCGTCCCAGTTGTATATAGTCAGGAGGCGTTTCGATAGTATCTTCATCAACATCATCATTAGCAGTGTCCCAGTTATATATAGTCAGGAGGCGTTTCGATAGTATCATCATCAACATCATCATTAGCGGTGTCCCAGTTATATATCGTCAGGAGACGTTTCGATAGTATCATCAACATCATCATCATAGCAGTGTCCCAGTTATATATCGTCAGGAGGTGTTTCAATAGTATCATCATCATCATCATCATTAGCAGTGTCCCAGTTATATATAGTCAGGGGGCGTTTCGATAGCATCATCATCATCATCATCATCATTAGCGGTGTTTCAGCTATATATCGTCAGGAGTCGTTACGATAGTATCATCATCATCATTAGCGGTGTTTCGGCTATATATAGTCAGGAGACGTTACGATAGTATCATCATCATCATCATCATCACTAGCGGTGGTTCAGCTATATATCGTCAGGAGGCGTTTCGATAGTATCATCAACATCATCATCATTAGCAGTGTCCCAGTCATATATAGTCAGGAGGCGTTCCGATAGTATCATCATCATCATTAGCGGTGTCTCAGATATATATCGTCAGGAAACGTTACGATAGTATCATCATCATCATCATCATCACTAGCGGTGGTTCAGATAAATATCATCAGGTGACGTTTCGATAGTGACAACATCATCTTCATCAGTGAAGGCAGGGTTCCAGTTACACATCAGTCGGAGAAAATTAGGCAGATCCCATCATCATCGATGGCAGGATTCTAGCTGTACACCATTTGGAGAAAATACACCGACATCCCTGGCCAGGGGCTAGGCATATCCCTACTGTCCAGATCCACCTTTCCATCTACTAATACGAGGGGTCATGGCCTCGTGAAACCACATGGCAACCAACCATTACAAGTATTTATTTATGTATTGTATATGTAAGTATATGTATGTATATTATATTTTATTAGTATGTATCTATTCGTACGTAGTGTATGAGGGGGCTCTTCACGGGTGGCACAACACCCGTGCGGATGTCTTCCCTCGTCTGGAATGGATTGAACGTATTGATGCATACCAGATTATAATAAGTACTACCTGGGAGGGTGATTGCAGTCACTGTAGTGTCGCGAATGGCCAATGGGCTGCAGTTGCTCACAGGCGAGGGTTGGGGAGCCTAGGAAACTCCCCCTCCCCACTCGCATATTTTTGACTTGACAGGTGGTCCGGGACCATCTCTACAGTAGCTTCAGTATATATACCGTAGTTTAACTTAGTTAACCTGGAGGAGTTGGAATTCGGGGGGCAAACTGGCTCTGAGCCCGGACGCCAGACACTGACGCGAGGGATGGTGCGGTACTTTGCACAGAAGAGGCCCAACATGAAAAGGCGCATCCAGGCTCAGGTCAACGTATCCGGAACTCGTGTCGGGAGAAGGAAGATGGGATCAGTCACCGATGAGCCTTTGGGTATGGAGGGGCCGAATTTAAAGCAACCACATTTTCCGCGTACACATACATTTACACATACCTTCTACAAACCCCTTATCCATTAGAACCCAACGTACCACTAGAATGAGACATAGGGCCAGATACAGGTGACGGAACTTAGGCCGGCTAGTAAATAAACGTAACAATGTAATTGATATAAAGATAATGCAGAGTAAATATAAAAGATCGTAAGGAATAAGCACAGCGAGATAACGGCGAGAGATAAAATTATTAATCAGCGAGGGCGTCGAAGACGGAATCATCCATAGGAGCGGCTACGAAGGACTCGAGGGCTTTCAGGGGATCTATGTACTCTATATGTGCATGCGCATGTGATAACGGCACGTCACTAACCTTTCCAGTGGATGGCGGTCGATCCCATACAGGTAGGACAATGGGGGATCGAGCGGAGAGGGCGTGGGAGCAGAGGATCGCGCACTCTGGAAGCGCAGCTACACCAGATGCAGTGGTTTCAGTCCGTAGGAATGATAGGTAAATAATATAGGGCCACGGAACATAGTATGTTTAGCAATTGCACCGTAGGGCTTAATTGACGTACTAGGTAGTTTTGTTTGCGTTTTCCATGAACATTCACGAACTTCATACCCCAGTATTTAATTTTAGTAAAGCTTGCGTTAGGGTTACCACTAAACCAATTCATCCCCTATAGTTCGAAACAAAAAATTACACAACGTGAACTGGGGAGGTCTTGAATAAAGCGAGGGTGTTTGGAAATACTACGTTAAAAACCGTAGAGCCTTCACCCGACGTAGGTAGATAGCTTGTTTGCCTCTAACAAGGCGTAAACTCAGTCAGGAGTAGGATCGAGTTGAAAGGCGAAGAAGAGGAGCCATCACAACATGCATCTCTTCACATTTCGGTGCGCTTATTCTCGCACAAATACTGCCTCAAATCACTTTCTACCGTGTAAGCGTCGTGGGCAACCTATTTGTACACAATGTTTGTCCGTGGTATTGCAGTGTCTATTATTTTTCATTACTCTTGGAGTGATTATGAGGTTGAAAAATGAAACTGTTTCCTTCGATTTATACTGTATGTATTTATATTACCCTTTTGAAATTATTGTTTTATTTATGTTTATTGGTTGATGAATAAAATAATATTGATGACTTCAATATTATTTTATTAATGTCCATTTGATAACCGTGGTGACCAGAGATGTGACTTATCTAAGATACAAGATGCAAAATACGTATTTTCATTTGGTATCTGAAAAACTTTTTTGAATATTCATCTTGTATCTTTTATTTAGATCATTCTTTTGGTATCTTAGAATTTTGTAAATACTAAGACTGCTAAGATACTTTTTTCCAATGATGTACCTGTAATGAGACCTCATCAAAGAAATATGAGCGACAAAATGTTTGAAGAACTGGTTTTACTTAAGTCTCAATTAAAACCTTAGGAATATAATATTTTATCTTGTCACGTTTACGCGATCAAAGCGATGTATTCGTAAATAATTCACGTAAAAAAATAAACTTACATTCAATAAAATGTTTTCTTACACAAGAATTATATCTTTATAAAGTATGTACATATTTGGAAGATCTATAGATATTTTGTATCTAGTATTTCAGATACCATTCCAGAAAGTTTTTTGTATCTGGTATCGGTAATACTTGATTTTAAAATATTTCGCATTTAGTATTCCAGATGCTTTGTATAAGGGTATCTTGTACATCACTGGTGGTGACAATAATGGTCGCAATTAGATCAAAATAAAGTGGTTCATCTTGTGTGATAAAATCCTAAGAGAAAATCAGTTTACTGGTTACCATTCTCAGATGAAAATTTGCATGTGTGCAAACATTCATTGCAACATTTGAAATGTCGAGATCAAACACGTTTTTGGTGTACTCATTGTATCTGTGTATCATTGTGAAGTTGCCTTATACCCTTTTGTTTTAAAATATATCACACTATAGAAAAGTTTTAATAATCAAAATTGCTCATCGCAATCTTGTGGCCACCCTTCCCCACTGCCGACAAGGGGCCATGTGTGTGAGCGATCAAATATTTTTTTGTTTTACATTTTAAAATAATACATAATTACAATTCATATATAAATAAATTGCAAAATAAAACATGATAGGTAATTAATTGTCATAAGTACATTCTTCGTGTTAAAAGAAGAATTTTTACGACTTGACAATGAAGAAAAAATTGTGAGTGATCATTTCTACAATGACAGCCTTTTTAGTGCATTTTTTATTTGAATTTCATTTTACACATAATAAAATAGCAAAAACTCTAATAATGTACAACTTATCTTACAATGTTTAACAATAACATTAAATAAAATTTAAAATTGTATACTTTTTTACTAGAGCTGAACAATTGTTCAAAGAAAGAGATACAATTTCCGCAATTCGCATCGTTCAGGGCAACCAATTAATAATAATCCTTTCAGACGCCTAGACATTAAGGAATAAAACTTAATAAAATCACAATTTTCAAATACTTGAAATTCTGAAAACATTTTAGAACTTATGGAAAAATAATTTGTAAATAATAAATAAATAATGTTAACAAGGTGTATTTCATGTGGTACTTTGTGTTTTGCACTGAGGCTCAATGATACTCTAAAGAAGTGACATTCAACAGCCGTAAAAACAAACTTATATAATTATAATTATAACTCATTTTGCTTTATACATTCTATTTGTAAAGATTCATTTTGGAAAAGATATCGGAGTTCAATCACAATGCTGTCAAACTGCAAGAGGCACAGTAACTTAGCAAAAGTCTAGAAAAACTCTTTTACAAAAAAGTTTTAAATTTTTTCGATAAGGTTTTCAGATGTGCATTAGTTCTTTGATATTTGTCACATTATTTTATAAGGTTCAAAAGTTAAGACACAGCGGGAAACTTTTATTGAGCTTGCTAATGTAGTCCCAGATCACAGGATTTTCAACAACAAAATATGTATAATATTTATTTGGATTACAAAATATTTTCTACTGCAATCGGAATATTTCAAAGTATGGAAGACTCCATCATAAGGTTCTTTTATTTGCAAGCTAGTGCTGCTTCTAATTAAGTAGAAATCATCACTAAATGTATTCATCATCAGCCATTTTCTATGCACTGGTACAAGTTATTGTGATATGCATATCTATAATTAGGTATGTTGAACAAAGGATTGTACAAAAATGTTACCATGAGAAAATATTTTGAGTTTTGTTGTGTCAATGTAGGGTTGAAGGGCCAGTTTTGGCCACTTGGATATTCGAAGGTGTATAAATAAGAAAAAGACAACTTTTTAAAATTTGATCTATGCCAAACAACTCTTTGATCCGTGGTTTCTTTTGAAAAGTGACAGCAGTATCGCCATTTTCTCCCTTTAAGTATTGATTGAATTTCTTTCTGACTTTCGTAAAAAATAGTCCAAGTGTTAACAAAACCATAAGAATCCGTGGGTAAGTAATCAGAAAATATAATTTTATTTACTTATGTTTGTGTTTGTGAATCAATTAAGCCTGTTGAATGAAAGCCCTAGAAACATAGTCTTAAGATTATTTCATTACCAAGTAAGTACATTTTTTGCAGAAAAATGCCACAGGGCCACAACTGACACAGCAATCTTACATTTGTTCTAGTTTTGGCCAAGGCCGTGGCCACAACTGACTCACATAGTGGGTTAGTTTTGGCCACTTTTTGCAAAATTTAATAAATTAATTATTTACTACAAATAGCTTTCAGATTAAAAAACTATGGCACCAACTGACAAAAAGAAAGAGGAAAATGATCAAGCTAAAAGAAAACTATTCAGCCATCTATATTAGCTACAGCCTTGAATGCTATACGTGAAGGCATGAAAGTAACTACAGCTGGTCGAAACTTTCAAGTACCGAGGTCTACTCTACAACATAAAATATCAGGTCGAGCACCGGAAACAACAGGCCATGTTGGACTACAGGCAGTTCTTGATAAAGGCATTGAAAATTCTCTAAAAGTGTGGATAAAGGAATGTTCTCGGGCAGGATTTCCAATAAGCAGAGAGGGTTTAATGGATTCCGTTAAAAAAATTGTTGAAGCAGGGAACCTTCAAACACCTTTTGTAGATAATCGTCCTGGGAGATCATGGTTCGAAGCATTTATGACAAGGCATCCTGACTTAATCCAAAAACATGCAGAATACATTAATAAGGCTCGTGCTATGGTCACCAAGAAAAAAATAAGAGAATGGTTCATAGAAGTCACAGGCTTATAGGGTCCTGAAAATGTTGTTGTTCTTAAAGAACCGGAAAGAGTCTGGAATTGTGATGAAACATCGTTTTTTTTGGCGCACAAAGGTGGGCTCGTTCTAACATCAAAAGGTGAACATGTATATGCGACTTCAACAAATTGTGACAAAGAAAATATCACCACACTATTAATTGTGAACGCTAATACACCAAAAGATTGGTCAGTTGGCAAAACTGACAAGGGCTGGATGTTTTCTTGCCACATCTGAAAGAAAAGGGAATTAAATTCCCAGTCATATTATTTTTAGATCTAACACTCCACTTATCCAAGCTTTGTCGAAAACATGGAATAATAGTAGTGGCTTTATTTCTGAATACAACGCAAATGTTACAACCATTGGATATTGCTGTTTTTTTTTCCTTAAAACAAAAATGGATGAAATATGTATGTAAATGGAGAATTGCTAATGATGGCCAGGAAATAACAAAATTTATTCTACCATCTGCTCTGAATGGCATTTTATTGAATGACATGTCAACTATAAAAGAATAATTAAACACCGGACAGATAAAACAGAGAACACTTCCAATGTGATAGAAGAGACAACTCACCTGGAAAGTACCTGGAAAGTAAGATTCAACCAGATCTGCTAAAAGATTTCCAAGATTTTTATCAAAATGATTTAGATCAGACCGATTGTGCTGAAGCAGCAATGCTACACATAGTATGGATGAGTTTTAAAGATGATAATTCGGTTCCACTGTTAAGAAGAGTACCATCATCGAATGAGTTGAATTCTTCTAATGCACTTCAACAAGTATCCTCAATGAGACTCACTTGTTCTTGATGCAACGACCGTTGATTTAAATTCAATTACTACAGTGGACCCAATTAATAATTTCCAGCAAGAAATATCAGTTCAAGAAAACCCATTCCAAAAAGAAATTTATTTCCACTTAAATGAACCATCTACTTCAGCAACATCAACAAATGATGTTCAGAATGAATTTTCTACTCAAGCAAAGTCATCTGTGCCACATAAAAATATTTTCATTGGCTCATCATCACAAATTATTATTACTCCAACCACCAGCGCCACAGATTTATTTAAAAACTGTGTAGTCTGGCCAGAGAAAAAAATTAGTAATACTACGCATAAAAGGGAATATATTCCTTCTGTATTAACATCTAAAAAATGGCAGGAGATAATGGCAGCTAAAGAAGCAGAAAAAGAAGACAAGGAAGAGAAAAAACGTATTAGAAAAGATAGAATGAAGAACAAAACTGGCAGTTTGAACAAAAGAAAAGAAAGCTCAAAAGACGAGGAAGAGTTGATAGATTTATCAGAAAATAGCTCAGAAAATGAAGATTGGATTCCAGAGCCAAGACACTACAGTTTTGAAGAATTAAAAAGAAGTCCGAAAGAAGGAGACCATGTATTAGTGGAATTCAAAATCAGTAAAAATATTTTACGCTATTGCGTAGGAAGGATTATTCGCGAAAAGAACAATGTTAACGATTATGAAATAAGTTATCTTAGGAAAGGAAAGAAGAATTTGTTTGAAATGAAAGAAGAATACATTTGTTATGCCACAAATACCCGATCTGGCATCTCTTGCGGAAAATGATACTGCCATTGCCGGCCTTCACAAAAGGGACCAAGAGACAAAATTCATTTTTATCTTTTAAAATTGGTAAGTCTGGATGTAATATGGCATGATAAGTTACTTCATTCTTTACCTGTAAGTAAGAAAAGTTTATAATTATAATAAAACTAAAATTTTCTACAGACACCTACCTATTTTGTTTTATTTTTATTTAACATCTTACAGCAACCGAAGTGGCCAGAACTGGCACAATGACATGGCCAAAACTAGGTAAAAAGTGGCCAGAACTGGCGATTTCAAGATTGATTATGTTTATTTTAAACTATACTAATTTTTTAACATTTGTTCTGTACACTTTCAAAAAAGTAATATATTTACTATATGGGGAATCAAAATAAAATTGATTCTGACTATTTTTGAGTTTGCAGTGACGCATAGTTGAAAAAAATAATCTAAAAGTGGCCGAAGATGAGACCGGTGAGATCACAATTAATCTTTGTGAATTGCTCAAGCCTGGGTGTTTTGTAATATGTTTCGCTTCTGTAATTGGGCTTCTTGGCCTGTTGAAGCGCAAAATTAAAAAAAAAAAAAAAAAAAGCCGGCCCATCAACCCTACTTACTCAAAATTAAGTTCTCAACTAACTTGAATGCTCATGTTCGCTGACTCTAAATATAATCATTGAATAATATAATTATATATATGGCTGTATTCTGAAAATAGCAATCATTGCTATTTCGGGATGTCAATGTTGACATTATTAAGTTTGACAGGTTTGGAATTAATGAATTCAACCAATCAGAAACCTCTAAAATGTAAACAAACGTAAAATATACCGTATGTACTGTAAAACATACTGTATGCAAACACTCTATGTCTCACCTATGAATTTCATAAGTTTCAAAAGTTAATTAGGAAGGAATTTACAGTATATCAATATAATTGCATAATTCGTTTATTTACATGTCAGCTATATATGTATCTTTGGGTAGAAGGGAAGACTATCCAAAAATATATACGTATGTAAATTTGTCTTTTCAAAGAAATAAAAGAGACAAAAATTCACATATTTATGCCTTTAAGAGGATATATGTATGTATTATGTATGACACCCCATAAAATGATGACACATATTAAATATTGAAAGCAAAGTGAGGATCATTGAGAAAAAAAGGGTAAAAGTGATAGTCAAGACAGGATGTGAAGATTTTAATCCTCTCATCATATGCAAATAATATCAGCACAACATTATTAGGGACGGTTGTATCAACTTGGATTATAGTATCTTTCATAAAAATCACAGATATTTATGAAAATTTGTTGTGTGATTGGTGGAAAATGCAATAAAAAAAATATATTATAATCCAAGTCAATATAACCGATCTGATATAATATTGGGATTGATTGTGTAGCAAGGATAGTAATTTTAACAAATAAATTGTCGTTGATAAAGTTATATAATGCATTTATATATGTATAAAATGACAGTGTTTCCTTTTTGAAAGCACAGAAAATCTTTTTTATAAAACGGTATATTTAAACACAAATAGATCGTAATCAAAACCAAAATACATTTTTACCCACTTTCATTTGACATTATGTTTAATTCCCAATTCCCATTAATTTATTAAAATCTATGTAATATGTACAAATTGCATAAATATACATAATATGATTATTGAGGAGTTACGTCTTCGGAGCTGAAGACTTCTCTCTTATTAACATTGCATAGTTGTACAGCGAGGGAATTGTGCCTCTCACGGCGATTACTAATTTTGGTAAAAATTCTGAAATAACCACATCTTTCTTCTCCTGGACGACAGCTTCTAATGTCTTCATGGCCACAACTTTAGCGGATAAACCATTCTTGGTTCTATCATCAGTATCTGCAAAATTATACCAAAATATACATACTAATTAGATACACAGGACACCGACTTTTCCTATACATGTTATGAACAAAAATATTTGATAAGAAATAATCACTAAATTGCTTTGTGATTAAGTATTCTAAATATTTGCACATAACGTTATTTGATGATTGATCACATAAGATGAAGTACGATTTTTTATATTGATAATGCCTCAAAAAATTATAACTTTCCTGAATATTTCAGTTAAGAACTAATTAGTAAAAGCGGGTACACAAAGGTTTCCCAGAAAATCTCTCTTTTATAAAGAATCATAGACAAAAATATTCAATTTCTTAACATAAATTATAGCCGGTGATGTAAATATTGTACCGG
>JADDOH010005225.1:0-88532 GCA_016648135.1 Agrypnia vestita | reverse complement strand
CCTTAGCTACCTATTCTGTATGAAAGACGCCGCAATTTTCGCGCAGCAAAAAATCTGGCACTAAAAGCTCTAATTACTTAAAATTCGCGTCCTTTTTAAAAATGAGACTGCTCTTGACATTACATAAACCAAAAGCACCGCGCGCACAAACTGCGAACAGCGAAAACACACTGCGGGATTTATAAAATTGTCTCCGCATGCCATGTCGTCTGGGTTATTTAGTGCCAGAGGAGGATCGGTCCCGAAATTCTCGGATAGCTACGTTTATATCGTGGTGGGGCTATTTTACTGTTTGCACGGTTGTTTCTAAATGAAATAAAATATTTCCCGGTGCATAGGAATCTTGTTCGGAACCGAGATATTTTTTTTGCTATTCAAAAAATATTCTTTAACCGACAGACCTAATGTGTTTTTAAAAACGACGTTTTTATTGGTTATGACAGACATTTTTCTTCTTCCTTTTAATAAATCTGTGTAGTCTCTTCTCCAGAAGTTAACGCCTTCTGTGAGGCGGATTCCCAGCAGTCTTTCTATTTTTTGGGAGGTCTTCCACGAGGGCGGTTTCCGTGAGGCTTACTATGTAGTGCAATGTAAGGGAATCTGGTGCTGTCCAATCTCTGGACATGACAATACCAGTCCTTCCTTTGCCGTCTACTCTATCGTACAATGTCGTCAGCCTCACGTGTTTTTCATATTCTAGGGTTCCTCGTGCCATCCTTCAGCGTATCTTTCTTATTCGCGAGTCTCGCCTGCTATCAACCTTAGTGTCTTCACCTAGAAAGTCCTCAATCTTTGTTTAGTCCTGACTGTTTGCTCTTGTTTCGTTCCATACGTCATTATTGGCCTTACGCAAGCTTTATAGATTCTAAGCTTTCTTTTTATCACCATATCTTTATTTTTCCAAATTGTGGAGTTTAGAGCTCTATAGTGTGTTGCCTTATTAACTTCGGTTTGTATTTTCTCACACAGATCCCCTCCTCCAACACAAGCCCATGAAAGATAACTTTTTGAAATCTTACATGTATTTTTGAACGCTAAATATAAAAAGGTTAATCGCAATCTTAAATTCATTAATTCATCACCTAATAAAATGAACTGACATGGCAAACCTGTCAAAATAACACAAAATAATAAATATTTTAACCTTTAAAAATAATCTATTTCAGGAAATCCCTCCTTCTAATTACATCGTTATTTAAAATGTCGTACCACCCATAGTTAACATTTTAAATGAACGTTTATAATATTTACTTCAATATGTTATACAATGTAGGGCTAAGTATGATTTTTTCACTGCATGAAGTACTCAATTCAATGTAGTTTTTTCTGCTTATGTACGAGTACATATCACTGATGATGAAACAATACCTTGTAAGCCACTTAATACAGATTTTACAGGGAAGGATAAAAACTGCATAATACCTAGATTCTTAAATAGAATACGAGAAACTACTTTAATGGAATTAAATACACAAATAACTGTTTTTAAGATAAAAGCTTTATCCATATGAACATATCTTAAAGACAAACAAACAAAAATATATATTTTGACATAAGTGTGGTACATTAGGTGTTGTTTTATCACGAGCGATATGTCATAATGTGGCATGTTTTTAAATCAATAACGATATTTCCCTCGATAAAATATTTGTCATCTGTATATTTATGCATCTAGGCTCAGTACTGTTTTTTAGATTAAATCAGAAAAATGAATATCTAATATAGAATTAGAGAAGAAGTCTTATCGAACTGATTTGGATCATGAAATTAATAAGATCATTCTTTTACTTAATTTCATTTGGTATCTAGACACGCGCTTGACTTATACGAGTGCTGCTCTCCGATCAATCAAAAACATTTAAGTAATTACCAACCCTTAACAGTGCTAAAATAAATTTATCACATTTATTTACGCTTTTCGCACTGAAAGTTTTACTGGTTGAAATAAAAAAAATACTAAAAATCCGTTTTTATGACGAACATAAATTTATCATAATATTTTTACAGCATTTTATTTGTATTTCATCGTCAAAATCCACCTCAATCTTCTATTTTATTACAAAATTCAGGTATTTTAAGACCAACAGCATTTGGATTTCTGAGCTGAACCTACTTTATTGTTATATTTTAGATTTAGATGCCAAAACTCTGTATCGAAAAAACTTTATTGTCTTTTCTTATAAAAATTCTTAAAGTTACCATTGATGATACTAAATTTTCATTGCAGAAAATGACTATGTGTGCATTTCTTTAAAATATCGCTCTTCAAAAGATTTGCAACCGTTTTAATTTCCTCCCCCGATCCGCCCCTGGGGCGATGCGTCCCGCGACCGGAATGTCCCGTTGACAGTTGAATTTTGGCAAACATTTCCGCACACCCATTACAAGCTGCGCCCCTGGATGGCCTGACTTGCGTGTACACACACGCGGACAAAGTATACGTATTCTTCCTTCTATAAGTATTTAGTGCAGAGGAGTAGTGAAAAAATAGAATTGTAAATTACACATTTTGTGACTATTTGTAGTATCAATTATTTTTTTGAATAATCTTTACAAACAACGATAGCAAATAATAAATTTAAGAAGAGTCAATATTTAGAGACGTAACGGGATTATTAATAATAATAAATTTTATCAATTAAGACACATTATAGTTTCGTCTCTGTGAGATTTAATTAATAATTATCCCTCTGTGAACAAAATTCAGTGATTTTGTTCGCAGAAAATAGATATAAAAATATTGTTAATAAATATTTGTTCGGAATTATTCATAATCATTTTCGTATGTACCTACTCCCATTATAAAGTGGTTACCATTTTAATATTTTGTAATAAGTATAATTAAAAAAAAACAAAGGAAATAATTTTTAAGTTGATTTTGTGAGTAAACGTATTTCCATTAAAATGATACCGATGAAAGAATAAAAGAAACTCTCTTTTCGCAATGTTAAATTGCCATAATAGATATTAACATCGTCTCCATCATCAATTATTGTAAACTAGTTGTACACGCGTAGATTTTTAGTAAACTGTTTGGATCGTCATAGAACTTTCGCGAACCTTCTAGAACATTCTCCTTCCAGAACTTTCAAGAAATTTATCGAATGTACCTTCTAGACACACCTACACATTCCGCCACTCAGTTTAGAACCTTATAGAACTTTCGGGAATTTTCTAGAACCTTCTCCTTCCAGAACTTTCTAGAGCAGGTATTTCCGGAACCTTGTAGACTCACCGGCACAGTCGGCGCGCCTATTTTGAAACAATCTGAAGCATTTGGGCCCTCCCCATAACAAAACAATGTGCTAGAAAGCACATTTTCGTCACCCACTCCCACTCACGCATAGCCACCCCCTAAAAACTCGCATATTTTCGATGTGACACCAAGGGCTATCCACTACCATAACCACCGGTGGGTGGTTGTGGAGAAAACTTGGCGGGTAGGGAAACACGTGTTTCTTTATATATATATATCGATTTACTGCTGCTCGAAGGCCTCCGATGACTGCCACTCCAACCGTCATACAGTCTTAACCTTGTCATACAGCTGCAATAATTGTTTCTACCTTACGAGGTTTTGGATATCCTCAAGGTCATCTTTTTTCACGTGGATTTTCAAAAAAAAAATTACATGTGTCTAAAAATCTTCTCAACTAAAACGGCCGTTCAGAATCTTCTGTGTATAGTTTTCTGGGATATTCTGCCGTGTATTGGACAAATAGCATGCACGATTTCAAAGAGGATTGATGAGCATAAAAGAGCATGCAAACTCGGTCATCCGGAGAAATCGGCATTGGCTGACACTTTCTATACATGGGCCATCATTTTTCATTAAAGCCGAAAGCCCAAAAGCCACCATACGCACCTGGTCAAAGAAATAATCGCAATACAAGCACCCGGTAAACATTAATAGGGATGTCGTCTTCCGGCGTTGCAGGATAAATCAAATCGACGATTCGCACAGTCCGGCATCCGTTAGTAGATAAATTCTTGACAATACCTGTCTCCGACATGGAAGCACACAGCACATCAAGACATACACACCCTGCTTTCGACACGGTACTAAAATCCAGTACTTAACCTAACACAAACTTGGACACACCCTGACTTCGGTACGGTAATGCAAGGCAATACTTAACCTATACTTCAACACGCACTCATCACATCGGCCCTGATGATGGATCCTGCAACTATACACAGAAGATACGTGTGTCCAATATTTACTTTTATCGACTCCCTTTATTTGGTCTGCACCTTAACTCACGTATTACGGTGTACCCCGTTGGGTAATTTTTTTATAAAGATTTGATTAACTATTTTTATTGGTTAAATTTTTATTAAAGTATGTATATGTTAAACTATTATTTTATTGCAAAATTTTTGAAAAAAAAAAACAAAATGGCCGCGTTATGTCTATATCTGTGGACCTCCTCCTTTGGACTGACATGCATTCTTCCCCAGTACACGTTGGTTCGAGACAAAAGAGTAGATCATGTACCTACTTATTAAGAACTCAAATATCTATAAAGTAGCATATCCGATTCGGTAAAAAACATTTTTCATAACATTGGTAGCGATTTGGAAGTATAATTATCTAAAAATATTTTAGATATGATTTTTTTTTATCAAATGGTATATCAGATTATAAAAATCGTAAGTTTAAACTTGTAAATTGTATTCTGATGTAAAAATTTTACTGTGTCCGATAGATTAATTTGGATATTTCATTTTTTAAATTTGAAAATGTATTTCTTTTAATTAAAAATATATTTCGCTTAGTTATTTTATAAACTATTGTAGTGATATTGTCCTATTTTATTAGAGAATAATATTTATTTTTATTTTGAAAGAACCATACGAGTTCCCGCATGTATAAGTTTTTCACAAATTTCAGCTAAAAGGCTGTTAGTTAAACACCTTGTGACCTCCACCACTGCGTCGCTGAAAACACATTTAAGTCCACGGTTTTGCATAGGGAACGATGCCAAAGTGCTCTGCGTTTAACACCCACACACCCAATACAGACCAACAATTGAATTTGATACAATATGGACTTTTATTTATTTTTGGTTGTAAGTACTTTGAGATCGTTTTAATTCCGAAGATGCCTAGAAATTAATAATATTAATAATTAATAATTAATAATGATTGTTTTTTCAGGATCACAATGTCAGTAAAAATTCTCTTAAATTATTTTAACTCGCAACATCCTAAAATCCAGTTCACTTCTGAAATTGGAGAAAATAATATACTGAACTTCCTAGACATCACGATTTCAATAGAACAAGGAAATATTATTTTTAAAATACACCGAAAAGACTCGTACACAGACACAGTCATACACGCAGACTCTACGCATTCAGAAGCACAGAAGATGGCTGCATTTAATTCAATGATTCATAGATTAATCTCCATACCATTTTCACAAGAGAGCTATAAGATGGACGTAAAAACAATTCTCAAAATCGCAACTAACAACGGGTACAAAGAAAAAACAATAATAAATAAAATTAAAAAGAAAGGAAAAGGTGCACTAATTCAAAAATACATATATTAGGTCCTTACATATGCAATTGGCGTTTAGTGTGGGAGGAACATAAAGCCGATTTTTTTTTATTATAATATATTTATTTAATCAAAGTATGTACCATTGCTATCTATGCACTTTTGCCATCTCATAGGTAGTTCATCGATCCCTTTACTAAAAAAACCATTCGGACGGGAATCAATAAAATCTTTGAAGGCGGTTTGGACTGTCCCATCGGAGTTGAATTATTTCCTTTGCAAGAAGTTATCCAAATTTCGAAAAAAATGGTAATCTGTTGGGGCAAGGTCCGAGAGAGTACGGTGGAGTCTTAGACATTCCAATTGAAGCTCCTCTAATTTGGTAGCCGTCTGTTGTGCAGTGTGTGGTCTAGCGTTATCATGAAGCAGCAGTGGCCTAGAGCGATTAACCAGCCTCGGTTGTTTAGCAGCTAGCTTTTCCATCATGGTTTGCAGTTGCTGACAATAGACATCTGCCGTAATCGTCTGGCCAGATTTAAGAAAGCTGTAGTGAACGACACCAGCACTAGTCCACCAAACGCTCACAAGTAACTTTTTTGGAGTCAATTTTCGCTTGGGGCATGGTTTGGCTGGTTCGGCAGGGTTCAGCCATTGCGATGAGCGCTTCCGATTATCGTACAGGATCCACTTTTAATCACAGGTAATGATTCGATTTAAAATCCCTTCATTATTGTGCCGGTTGAGTAATGCAACGCAGCAGTCAACGCGCGTTTGTTGATTTGCTTCACTCAATTCGTGAGGTACCCACCTTTCAAGCTTTTTCACCTTACCAAATTGCTTCAAGTGGATTAAAACAGTTTTATCACTAACACCGCAGCCTGCAGCTAACTCGGATGTGGTTTGCGATGGATCCGCTTCCACAATAGCCTTCAATTCTTCATTATCAACTTTGGTCTCCGGCCGTCCACGGGGCTTGTTCTGCAGGTCGAAATTTCCAGAACGAAAACGTTGGAACCAAAAACGCACTGTGTTTTCTTTTGCGGCACCGTCGCCATACACATCATTAATCCTTCGAGCCGTTTCTGCAGCACTGGTGCCACGGTGGAACTCGTACTCGTAAATAACGCGATATTTCCAGTTTTTCATTTTGTAAACTGAGTGACGCAAAGAAAAAAACAATTGAGGAAAAAACAAATGAATTATAATTTTCAAAACACAAATACATGAGTAAATAGCTGTATAAATTTGGATTTGGAATTCCTAACCAAAGAGAAGATATTTGAGATCAAATTTGCCAGTACGGTAAAACGCCAATTTCATATGTAAGGACCTAATATAAACATCACTAATTATTCAAAGTCATTATCATAATAAAACACTTAATATAGTTCATAAACAACTAATGTCGTTTTCACTATTAACCACTTTTAAAATTCTGACATTGACTTTGGAGTTTTTAGGCCTGAGGGAAAGGTACTTTGTATTTTGTTCAAGAACATTGGAACTCGATATTCAAGTGTCCTCAGACCATATTTGTTATTCTTGGTATTGTTAATATTTGATTAAGGCCTTTATTTCTGCTACAGTTTTACACGCATCTATTTAACTCTCTTCGTCTGTTTGATGTTTGTTGTGGTGGAATCTTATAATTTTCAGCAACTTCCCGACCAGCTAGAGCTTTGAATCTTTCAATATTTACGTAAAGTGTATGACTTTACATTGTTAAATCATTTTCGACATGATTGGGTAATTATTTTGATTTAAATGACTAGGTAATTTTCCATTATTATTCAGTGCTCAGCCGTGAAGATTAGCATTTAAATTTGGAAAAGCATAAGCAGTTTAAATTTAGATGAAATTAGCATGACTTAATTTTTATTTTAATACTCCCTTTCTTTTAACTCGTAGCGTCTGCGGTTTGTTGTCTGCCGGAAAAACTTTGGATCGATTTTTAACCATTTTTCCCGTGATCCAATCGAGCTGAAACCTTGCAGTCAGACACGTGGCGACGATAAAAATGATTTAACAAATTTTCGTTTAAAAATTTAATAATTATAGGTTTTTTGTATTTTTCGAAATTTTAAATTTTTTTTCAAAATGGAATCAATTCAAATAAGTAATGACCCCGACGCGTGCAGTAGGCACGAAACCTGATTCAATGAGAAAGGGAGTACAATAAAAACATGGTTTTTATGGGTTAGTTTTTTACTTGTTAAATGTATTTTTATTCCGTAATCGGGGCCAGAAGTGTTTTAAGGTGGCTCTGATAAAGCATCCAAATGGGGATATCTAAGCACTCAGCTTAAGAATGCCCGCAATCGCTCATTGGATGCAAAATAGGAATAAAGGTCAATTAAATTGTTATTTAATGTGTTTGTAATTGTTATGTGGTCATCACAATCTTAGTAAAGTACTCGTGTACCTGTGAAATTAATCATAATTCTGGAAATTTTCGTAAATTTTATAGAATTTGATGAACGAATCGTATTTAGTTATTCATTTTTATCATATCCGATAATTCGAAAAGTGTTAACGAGAATTCTACAATAGCAATAATTTTCGTATCGATGTCTACTTTTTTCCAGGGAATATCATAAACAAATCATTTATTCTTCAGGAACTCCGTACAAAGGAATACAGGAAAATAGTTGTTTCATTATTTGAGTATATTGCTAGAAGAAAGGTAGAATACTTGGAGACATTGTTCTTGTATTATATATGCCCAGTATAATACGTTCTTGCATTATAAATGCCCAGTATAATACGTTCTTGTATTATACATGCCCAGTATAATACGTTCTTGTATTATATATACATACGCGTTATAATACGTTCTTGTATTATATATACATACGCGGTATAATACGTTCTTGTATTATATATACATGCGCGGTATAATAAGTTCTTGTATTATTCTGGGCATGTATAATACAAGAACGGAGGGTGTGAGATCGATCTTCAATAAATTCAAATCAATCAACTAGATTTAAATATTTCAGAAACTAAATGTATGAAAATTGGAAACAAACAGAAAACAACCACAAATACATACTATAAAATGAGGTATTAGAAAAGGTAGACAATAAAATACATAGGTGTAATTATAGATTAAAAACATTAACATTTATAAAAAAATGTCTTTAGTTGGAAGAATTAGAAATTATTTAACCACAATACAAGCATTTAACGTGACATAAATAATGTAATAAATTTTAATTAATATAAATTAACTTTGTTTAAACCACTTATTTATTGAAAAAATCAACATGTTTCAAAACCAATGGCTTCTTCATCAGGAAAACAAAAATAATTATTATAATGATTATTTGTGTTTTCCTGATGAAGAAGCCATTGGCTTTGAAACATGTTGTTTTTTTTCAATAAATAAGTGGTTTAAACAAAGTTAATTTATATTAATTATAATTATGTTACCACAAAATAAATTTGCTACATTTGAAGAAGAAGTAATAAATTTTAGTTTATTTAGAATACTAGGCTTCTTTCTATATAACCACAAATACAAGCATATAACTTCAGATAAATAATATAATAAATTTTAGTTTATTTAGAATATAATTCATTCTGTATAACCACAAATACGAGCATATAACTTCACATAAATAATATTGTAAATTTTAGTTTATTTAGAATACCGGGCTTCATTCTTCGCGTAACTAAAGTCATTAATTGTTCTCAAATAGCAGTAACGTATATAAAATAAATATATAGTGTTTATGCTAAATTAAAATAAAACAAGAAGTTATATATATTAATATGCTTGTATTATAATATTAGTGCCCGCTATGCGACCATTGGTGTATGCAATTGACTATCGGCTGTACGGCTGCTGCGCTGTCAGTGTCTACGATTGGCTATCTCCCGTTGCCTGCTGATTTACACAGGATTTCTTTATTTTTTTAATTTATCAATCAAAATGTTGCGGTGCAATTATAATAAATAAAGATACAGTGGTACCTCGACATACGAGTGCCCTAACATACGAGTTTTTTGAGATTCAGTTCGTGGAAAAAAAACAGCCCGAAAAAGTTGCATCGCAACCGGTCGTGCATCGGCGCTATTTAATGACACTTCCTAACTCATTTTTGCAACATTCTGAAAGGGAGAAGGAAACAAACCTCCTTGGACAGGTTTTTTTTAAACGGCCTGCAGGGGAAAGTGGGGAAAGCGTGGCGAAAAAGACAAAGGTCAGTGACGAGAAAAACAGTGAAGAAAATTAAGCGAAAGTAACACTTTATGATACCAGTTTATTTATTTACATTCTCTTTTATTATTTTTTTATACAATATTTGTTATTTAATACTCTACATTTCTTATTCAAAAACACCTAACTGGGGCGGCATTTTGGGGGCTGGAACGGATTAATGACATTTAATTAATTTAAATGCTTATTTTTGAGCATGCTCATTAGCATGCTCAATACTACCATGCTCTAACAACTGTACATACTTGATCGTTATTAGCATGCTTATTTTAAGCATGCTCATGAATGAGCATGCTCAAAGTTAACAATCAAACACACATGTTTATTACTGGCATGCTCTTGTCATAGAATATAGACACTCTTGTTCACAACATTGCAAACTGAAACAGGAAATTCAAGTGAACCAATAAATCAAAACAGTTCCCGAGTGTCCATCCGCACATTTTTGATTTTAGTTTTTAAAATTTTTATTGTAAGATTTGAATCATTCATCTCTTTTAATAAAGTTCATAAACATTATTACTTGCTATACTATTTTTACATAGCGGTGAACGAGTATTCCACAAACATACGTGATTCCTATAATAAGTGACGAAAAGTAATGTTTTGTCATCTCCCTAACGCGCCATATTTGTTTCATCTTTCAATGACATCAGCATGCTCATAAATCAACCGGCGGTTGATTTTTGAGCGTACTAGTAATGAGCATGCTCAAGAAGCTTAATACTGCGCATGCTCACGTGCCACTAATGAGCATGTGGCATACGAGAAAAGTTACGTAACGAATTAAACCCGTATGTCGAGAGTCAAGATACCGCTGTACTTGACTCTCCCGCACATTGATTATTTTTTCAGCACATATTATTCATAAGCAACGAAAAAATGTTAAATGTTATATTACAAAACAAAGCGACGATATTGAAAGTCAACAAAAATGTTGAATGAACTTAAATTAGAAAATTGGGCACGGTAAACTGCCTCCAAATCGGTTTACTATTCTTGTACACATCGCGACATCTACTTTGGTCGGTTACAATCAATATAAACGAATATGTAGGTACACTCGATTTACAGTGAATCCATTTATGTTAAATTATAATGGAGTGCTGCGATCGAGTCGGGAGCCAAAGAGAAAGTAAAGGTACAGATACACATGCTTATTACTGGCATGCTCATTAGCATGCTCAAAACTAGCATGCCCTAATAACTGTACACACTTGCTCATTATTAGCATGTTTATTTTATGCATGCTCATAAATAAGCTGCTCAAAGCTAACAATCAAACACACGTGCTTATTAATGGCATGCTCTTGTCATAGAATAGAGAGGAACTCTAGTTCAAAATTGAAACTTTGCAAACTGAAATAGAAAATTCAAGTGAACCAATAAATCAAAACAGTTCCTGGGTTTAATCAAACACACATGCTAATTACTGGCATGCTCTTGTCATAGAATAGAGACGCTCTTATTCAAAATGGAAACTGCAAACTGAAATAGAAAATTCAAGTGAACCAATAAATCAATATATTTTTGATTTTAGTTTTTATAATTTTTATTGTAAGATTTGAATCATTCATGTCATTTAATAATGTTTCGTAAACATTATTTCTTGCTATATTATTTTTACATAGCGGTGACCGAGTATTCCACAGACATTCGTGATTCCTTTAATAAGTCACGAAAAGTAATGTTTAATCATCTCCCCAACGCGCCATATTTGTTTCATCTGTCGCGGACTGAGAAGATCGCATTGATAATCGATATTAGCCGCGAATGACATAAGCATGCTCATAATAAGCAAGCCTGTTCACACATGCTCAAAACATAGGTACCTCTTCTTCTTCTCATGGCATGCCACTAATGATCATGCTTATTACTGGCAATGTGCGTACACACATGCCGCTGATAAGCAAGGGCTAAAGAAGGTCAATACTGCGCATGCTCACTAATAAGCATGTGTATCAGTATCTTAAAGAAGAGACGGCGCATGCATCCAGTGGTGTACATCTCTGCAATTTCACATTTCGTTTGACGATCCATAGATGGCGGCAGACGTTTGCGCGTATTATATATTTTTAATATACATTTTTCTCACCCTTATTTCCATTTTTCTTTTGGGCTCAATTTTTTAATTATGTCGCTGATGTACATCAATATTCTTAATCTATTTCTACTATTTTAAAACTAAACTGACTAGTTTCAAATTCGAGCGCACGAAGTGTACCTATATTCAGACTACAGAAGGTACATTATTGTTCTTTCGGACTTGGTTTGATATGGAATTATAAAAGATTTAAGATATTTATATCAAAGAAATCTATCGAAGAGCATTACAATATCTAACCTCTTTAAGGAAGATTGTGATGTACATAAAAATAATTTGATTTCGTGATTACGGTACGAGTAGATCTGTCGATTAAAATGGGCAAATGTAAGCATAATTATTGCGATTACGGGGGATTTACGTCAGAGGTTTTCACAGCTTTGTTCGAATTTATTATCGAACTGGTTCGAGCTATTTAAAGAATTGTGTGATCCATAATTGGAATCTATCACGGCTCGGGTTCCCGATAGACACGTTGAGATATATCTCGGTGATTTTGTTGACATTTATCTCAACACCATGTACCTACAGGTTTTTAGATTTTGATCTGAAGTTCTTAGATGTTCTCAGGTTTTCACGGCAATTCAGAATTTTCTGATTAGAGTTTTCCGTGATATTTCTGACGGACGTTTCGAATCTTTTAGCAGGGTACAGGATCAAAAATGTCGGCCAGTAATTAGTAATTACTTAGTAAGTCAGTTATCAGTAAGTAAGGCCAGTAATTAGTAGGTCCATAAGGCTCAGAGTGCATCCTACAAGGCTATTTACTACATGTGCATCAAGTCAAAAATCTTATAAAAAGCTCATGCAAGTAGTCGGGCCATAACGCTTGACAAAAATAGTGCTTTATATTTTTTACATGATGTAATAAAAACGAGAAATCTGTCCGATATAATTACAGAAAAGTTTCACATTCATCAAATAGATATCATCATTAATCGTGCATCAGATGGCATTTTTATCTGGCGGTCGATATCGATTTCGAGATAACGAGACAGTGTGTCTATAAACAAAATACCAAACTTAATCGGAAAATGATTCTGAATTCAATGAATCGTTTCTACTCCTTGGAATGTTATTAGTTTACGATATTTTATTACAATGTTATCGCCATCATTCAGAGTCATCCAGAACCCGCGATTTTCTTGGTCACTCAGAAGAAATTCTTTTTACTTGCTTTTATTTAACTCTCTTTGTCTATTGTTACCGGCTAGCTATGGCTCTGAAATTTTCAACATTTATGCAATATGGATGACTATACATTATTAGATAATTTTCGACATAATTTGGTCATACTGCATGATATTAAAAAATCGATTACGAATGTATGCAAAGAAAGCGCATAAAAGCATGTCTTCAATTTTTTTTTTGATTTGCTTGTTTTTCTTAGAGGTTACGATATTCTGAGTAGGTGGGTACTCTAAATGCGGCTAGACCGCCTATTCTACTGCATCAGCTCTATAGCTTTGACAGTTTTACTAACTATTTTATTGTAATAAACATCGTAAGTTTCAGATTTACATGAATTCGGAAGGCTATAAAAATCTAATAAAAAACTCTCTTAACATTTTACTAAATTATAAAAACCTTGCCGAAAATTGGAAAAATATTTTTGTAAAGTTTGTAAAATTTTATTTGACTTGTATTAATGCGAATTAATTTTTAATATTCCATATACTTACTATTTAATATTTAAAATGTGATTATTTTGTTATAAGAAATATGAAAACAACAGTGTAATTTCATCATGTTGACGTGCAAAAGTTCCACTTTTAATATTAATATGTGATAAAAACCACATAAAAACTACATTGATTATCCACCTAAATTTTAATCACATTTATAATCAATCACAGTCGTGTATGAAGGTACAATAACGATTTTTCAAAAAAAGTCAGTCGCTCCCATTACCCGACACACGCGGGTAATGAGACCCCATTTAACGTTTATATGGGAAATTGGAGCCATAATATTTACTCTTTCCCGAAAATTTAACTAAAAATAATTTTATTGAAATCTTAGTTATTAATACGTAGAACTATTTGTAAAACATATAAAAAAAATCAACTTTGTAACCAAAATAAATCAATAAAGATGAAATTATTAAAGAAAAACAAAGGACCCCAATTTTTACGGATATCACTGCCAGAAAATTTTTTATGGGCCAACTTCTGCATCGGTATCAAATCTCCCCACTTTTTCTCGTGGATAAACAAATTGCACGTAAAGCTTCCTCTTCTGAATATTCTGACTCATCGTCGCAAATTGCATTTAGCCATGATAGGCTACCATTACCCGTTGACTACCATTTTGAAAAGTAATAATATAAATATGTACCTAATTCTACTTTCAATCACAATTTAACCATTTGGACTTGTTAGTAAATGAATCTAGGGATGTAATAAGCATAAACATAATAAAATAATAATATAATTTCATGCTTATCTTGGCGCTCGCAATCAGCAGTTTTTTATAAGCGTGGATCGAAAAACACACAACCGTCCCTCGTGACTTAACGCATGGCACTACCGACTCGTGTTCGTCAGGTGAAGTTTCTCGATATTTGACAGAAGCGGCCGAGTGTTTACAATCGCAAGAATGTGCCTACTTTTTGTTCAATCATCATCGCTCTTATTACCCGACGGCTCTCATTACCCTGTTCTCCCCTATCTACTATTTGAATTACGAAAACATAACTCAGTTTTCTATCACGATTTCACTCATTCTATCTCTGATAATTTTTTCTTGATGGAATAATGTTCGATGTAACATTATTTCTGTTGATCCTGTACCCTGCATTAATCATGTTTTGTTTCACTTTTGTCAGATTTCCAGGACTATCGGCCCTCATTCGAGGAGATTCAAGTCCACATGAAACAATCATTTAACGTCAGTTCCGACGAGGATTCCTCGTCGTACAAAAAGGAAGTAGGATCCATAGATGCGTAAGTAAATATTTATATAAAGTATGAAATTATTACTTTCCCGCTTTATATCAGCGCCGGTTGTTTGATCGCTTGCTTAACTATTACCATCGTTTAGTAATGATAATAGTTAATCAATAATCATAAATTTTGAAAACGCAAAAATATATGCTTGTTCTTACTCCCGATCAAACAATTGACCTTAGAGTAAATCTTTGGTATACGAAGGTAGTATATTTCCATTTCAAAAGAATTTCTGTCTAACAATTTCAAAATACAATACAACATTAGGTACCTACTATTGCTATTTTAAACGGAGCGCCTCTAATTTAATGTATTCGGAATAAGCAAAAACCACAGAGTATAAAAGTGCACAGGACTGAATTAAACCCCTTTTTTAGGCGAGGGAACTGGGACACAACTAGAAAGTATATCCCCCCTCGTATATACCTACTTAAAACACATTTCTAATGCAGTCAAAGCAGTTATTCTTGCATAATTAAATCCCTAGTAAACAAGACGTATTTTTAAATGCTTTTATTTAACTCTCCTTGTCTGCTGTTGGATCTCTGCTGTGGAATCTTGTAATTGATTTTTCACCAACTTCCCGACTAGCTAGAGCTCTGAAACATTCATAATTTACGTAATTGATGACTATACATTATTAAATAATTTTTGACATGATTTGGTCATTATTTCAATTAAAATAAACAATTTTCTAGGGATGTTCCGACTAGTCGGTAAAGCCGACTAACCGGCCACTTTAATAGTAGGCGACTATTCGGCAAAGAGCGCCGACTATCCGGCTTCTTAATTTGTATGTATTTCTCAATAAAATGTATATAGGGGGAATTACATTCAATAAAAACCTTGATTTTTAATTAATATTTTTATTTTAGAATCAGTCTTACACATTTTGAATGTAAAGCAAGCAATCTTTCCTTTGATAATCAACTGATCAGTCTCTAAAATTACTTACTTGTAAAGAAAACATATCTATGACATTTATCAAACATAATTAGTATTTTAATTAAAACAAAATAACATAATATCTTCTTATCTTCAATAAACATTTATGAATATTTCTTCTTATTTAAATAAAAGAGTAAGAATTCTTTTATTAATAGACTAATTATTAATAGATTAATAAACCAAGATTGCATGTACATGATGTTACCTACTAAAAAAAACATTTATAAAAATTCTAAACGTTAACTACTTCATAAAAACAAAAATAATCAGTCTAACGTACTTATATGATGTTGACTATATGATTATGAATCATTGTCCAATTGGTAAAAAAATCCATACACGTGACACTCTTTTTGGCATTATTAAATTTTTAGTAAGCTCTTCCACTTTTATGAACAATAACAGTAGGTATTGTCTTTATTTTTTACACAAAAACACCACTCTTACTGCAAAAGCAAAAATCAAGAAACAATGCGAAGTAAATAAAACATGTTCCGGCAGAAAGAAAGCGTATAAAGCATGTCTTAATTTTTTTATGAACTGGCTTACAATAGTCGTTGTTTTTTTATTTTTTTTTTAAATTTCGTTCCAAACCGGTAAAACGTCCTTTTGTAATAAAACGCGACATATTTATCAAGGCATTGTATTTTTTAAAAGTATATTTTAAAAAACTAGTAAAAATATATTTACCTATGTTTTCTAGTATTTTTTTTAAACACGGCAAACGTAGTGGAACCAGCCCTGGAATCAGTCCGCGTACCAAGAAATTTCTGATCATGTTCTTCTGCGCATATTTATACAGTCTCATAGCTAGTAGCAAAAACTTTACTAGTGGATTCATGCCACGATAATGAGTCGAAAATATTCAAGTAACCATGACCTGATATCAATAGTTATAGAGATATGCGATATCAAAGTGTGCATTTTTAAAAAAATATTTCTGACTTATTTTTTGCAAAAAGTTGGACTATCAATACAGTAACTTATATCGATTATGAAAAATTCATTCCCTTCAATACAACTCAAATTAAATGATAAAAACTTTTTGCAAGGTTTTTATTATTTTATTCGACTTATATTAAAGCGAATGATTTTTTATAAAATATTACTGTAATGATAATTCAACTTTTGCAAAAAATAAGTCAGAAATATTGAAAAAATGCAAACTTTGATATTGGATATCTCCATAACTATTGATATTAAGGTCATGCTTGCTGGAACATTTTCGAGGCATTATCATTATCAGGGCAAGGCTCTATTGATAATGAGCCTCGAGACACATCGCAGGAATCCACCGGTAAAATTTTTGCTACTAGCTATGAGACACCCTGTATATTTTGGTGGTCTGTGGCAAAAACGGATTTCCGATTTTTTCACCTGAAGCGCAGATTCTTTTTGCAGTTTTTTTTTGCATTCATTTGATGCGTTTATTTCAGCATTCTCCAGTAAAATTGGTAACTTGCATTAACTTGTAAGACAGATAGTTTGTTTATTTTTAAAACTCATAAATCAAGCGAAATGTAATAGAAGTAAAATATAAAACTATAATAACATCAAATCCAGTCCCTGGGTATAGGTAAACTTAAGAAAAATAATGCTCATAACACGATAAATTAAAAAAACTATATATCTATGATGAAAATCAGAAAACACAGTGAAAATCAACGTGCGTCTAAAATAGTATGGATTCCAATATATTTGTAAATAGTGTAAATAATGTTATAAATTTTATTTTATTCATTAAGTTAATATATTAAAAAAAAAACAAAGATACGGAAATCAATTAGGACAATTTTTTTAAGAATAATTTTATGATGCAATAACGTAATCGCTTACTAGGTATTTCATGTTGTAACCCGATCAATATCTGATTAATAAAATAATGAAATCTGCAAGTTAATTAATTAGTTTCAAGATTTCACAGACTTGACAAATTATATCAATTTCTTTTCGATAAAAAACGTGACCCGATAAAAGGGGGGGGGGGGGTTAAGTAGATACGCTAAGCTACGCTGGGCTACATGAGAGGAAGGGGATCAGAGTGGAGCAACGTAATTCTTTCATTTATTTTATTTGGCACAATTAAAATGGTACAGAATACGAGATCGATAAATCTGCGCAGATAGGTTTGCACATAATCAATAATTTTAAAATAGTTTTGGTAAGGGAAAACAGCACAAAATGTCTTCTGGAATTAATAGGAAAAACTACTTTTAACTCGTAAGAGAGGGGGGGGGGTCAAAGCAAAAGCCACGTTAGGGCTACAGAGGGGAGGGATGGGTTCAAAATGGAACCACATGGTTTATGGACGCTCCTTTGTGTTAGTGTATAACCACTTTCTGAGATTTTTAATCTACCGGTTTCGTGACGTATCCATCTCTTCATCAGGACAACCTCTACACTAACATGTAAATACTACTACAGACCACAACCATAGCATTATTCACACACTAACTAACACCTTCCCGAAATATTTCTCACATGTGTGTTAATCTAACCGAAGGCTAACATACACTAAGATTCCTGATGAAGAGACGGTGTACGTCTCGAAACCGGTAGACTAAAAATCTCCGGCAGTTAAAATCTACTAACATAAAAGTTAACGCTTTAAATGTTAAAAATATTAATAAAATTGTAATATTATTGTATGTTTGATATTTTTCTTTCAGAAAATTTGTGCCCCCAGACAAAAGGGATTCTACCTCTGAAAGTGATGAAGGCCAAAAAGATGAAGATCCACCGTCTATCCCTTATTACCAGCTGGTAAGTATTTTTATAAATATCGAAATTGACTGAGATTTTAACTGACGAAGCAGTCCAAATACACTCACTTGATGGTACGCTTCCGTGCGCTTAGCTAAAGTAGACAGTAGGTAGTAGGTACATCATCAATTATGACAACAAACACCTGATTTTCAAATTTTTATTTAGGTGTTTGATTTGATGTTTTACAACTTCAAGGAGATTTCGGTTGAGCCGCTAAAATAGTCTGATAAATAAATTTGATTGGGGAGCCTGTAGCATTTTCGCTACATGCGCCATATGGCTAATCTGGCACTGGACAATAGCCATTTTAAAATCAGTAAAATTAGTAAACGCATTATTTCTTATTTTAAAAGCTTAATCTCTCCTCTTCTGCGCTGTAAACCGAGTTGACATTGCCTATAATTATGTAAACATCTCTGTAGGTACAGAAATACAGAGTTTTTGTTTTGGGTAATCTTCCGTAATGTATCTATGTAGGTACCAGGGGCGTGCATTGCGAACAGCACAGCACGACTTTTACGTAACCAATCATTTGGGAAAAAAATCGGAATACAACATATATTTCGTAATATTTCTATCAGAATTGTTATCATAGCATTCATATTTTAATATATCATAAAAATCTGTAGCATAAATATTTGATTTCTATATTTTTTTCCAAAATATAGGTTTACAAAAAGTCATGCTTCAATGTTCCCACTGGTAGCCTGGTGGGTATCTATATTATTTATATTATATTCAATAAAATAATAATAATTTTTAAGTATTTACCGTACACAACAAAATACAGTAAAACATCGTTAATTCAAAGTTCAAGGGACCCAAAAAAACATTTCGAATTAAGCGGAACCCCGACAATTCGAAATTCAAGGTACAAAAAAAATGCGATTGCGAAATTCGCCAAACCCATTAATTCTGTGAAAAAGTCTGTATTTTTGCATATTTCAAGAAACCACTTCGAAAATATAATATTTATTATGTTAAGGGGGGGGTAAGGTTAATTCGTACAAAAAAAGACATGTTTTTGTGAATTTTTAGTGACGACACAGTTAAAATCTCTTTATTAAAACCAATGGTACATTAAAGTATGACATTTGAAAATTTTTCAAGAAGAAATATTAAAAAATACGGCAATGGCAGCAATTATTCGGACGTGTCTCGGTAAAAAATAGAATTGCGGTGTCCATCTTGGTGCTAGATCATCTGAAATCAAAAAATCAAAGTTCATTCGTTAGATAATAGGTTTTCCCAGGTAACACTGGGAGGGTTTGTTGAAATTTTGAAACTTTGAAGGGAAAACGCGATTTTTTGCGAAAAATATCGACTAATTTGTTATTAAAAAATAAAAATAAATAACATATTTGAAAAAAAGTCTCCAGCGTTACCTCGTAAATTATGTACAGAAATAGTATTCAAAATTTCAAAAGGATCGGTGCAGTAGTTTTGAAGTTATGATGGACACCGACTTTGAAAACGTGAGATGTGGGGAAAACGCTTTAAAGTTTTGTACACTGTAAAATTCAAAATAAAACTCAACACTTATTTTATACTTACACATAATCGTCGATGCCATATTCACACGGCAAAGAGCTTTCATCATCAGCATCTGTTTGTCCTTGTCTACGCAAAACTCTTCCAATACAATAGCACGTCCGGTAATCCTCAGGTGAGCGCGTCTCTTAGCTGCCCGAGCAGGTATAGAAAATCAGTCTGAGTATCGCTCAAATGTTCATAATTTCGTCAATTTTGCTCCAATTGACTTGAAATTTTGACACAATATTCTTGCGATGTTATACATTCATTTAAAAAATTAAAAATAAAATGCAAAAAAAAAAGTTAAAAACCTTACCCCCCCCCCTTAATGCAAAGATCATGACATTACAACAGTACCCGATATTGACATTTTGTTTGCGAAAAAAATCAAATTTAAAAATATATATATCTATGTGAACTAAAAAGGCGCAAGGGCCTAGAAATTATGTCTAATTGCGAATTACCGGAGTTTTCACATTATCAGCGTTAATCAACGATGAAATTGACATTTTGGGACTTGTGGCTTTGAACAATTTAGAATTATCGGTGTTAAACACAGAATGTGTTAAAATTAATGTTAATTTGTCAATAATACGTGTGTGTATTGTGGGGGGGGAGTGCACGGAGCGCAGTGCGCAGTGCGCAGGGCGCCGGATCCGGCGACTTGTCGATATTCGCCACAGAACATAAAACAATAATAGAAGTCTCACAGTGACCGAAAAACTGAGGCAAAAATTTTAACCAACGATGAAACCACGCCCATGAAAATAATTATAGATGACATCTAAATACGAAAACATATTTTTATCATCAAAAGTTTTAAAGTCACTCTTTGTGCCTAAGGCCCGGTTGTTTCAAATTCGATCAAAGTAAGCGTAGAGTTTAAACTGAAATTTTACGTTCTCCACCAATCAGACGATCCGTTTTCGTAAAAATCTATGCTTTTATCGACCGCTTACTTTGATCGAACTTGAAACAAACCGGCCTAGAGGCCCGGTTGTTTCAAGTTCGATCAAAGTAAGCGGTCGATAAAAGCATAGATTTTTACGAAAACGGATCGTCTGATTGGTGGAGAACGTAAAAATCTATGCTTTAAGAGAACGCTTACTTTAATTCAACTTGAAACAACCGGCCCTTAGGAGTTAATATATTTTCAAAATTGAGTGCGCATAAGAATGACGCAGTTTCTGAAAAATACATCGACGTAAACAATTAAATATTGTTGAAAGTAAGTGGCAACTTATGAATAAAATATTATTATTAAGGGAAAATAAGTTAGTTTACAAATTGATACAATACAATTTTATCAACCGGTTTTTTCTGTTGATATTAAGATGTATTTTTTGCTGTCTTTTAAGAAAGCAGATTTATTTTAAAAATAAAATTATGACCGTTTAAAAATAAAAATGAATGGAAACATTAAAAATGATAATAAATACAAACAGTCATAACGTTTTTCTTTTAAATAACCCATTAATATTATTCAATTATGTATGATTATTGTATAACCCGTTATTATAAATGTATGAACATCACTATTAAAGTTAACAAATATTATTGTACATTAAATACATTAACGTATTAAAACGTAAATAATAACATGATAATTCATGTACTTGAGACGCTAGGTAGTTTAGTGGTCATGACGCTTGATCTGCGGATTGTTTTACATTTAACTAAATTAATACAGCATCTACGATTATAAGAAGAAATTTCGGCAGTACTTTCTAATTAAAAATAACACAGATTTCTTTCTATAAAAATATTAACATTCATTAAACAAATACAGCTTGACAAAGTACGGCCCTGTTTCATTATTCAAGTCCATTCCCCCCACCACGTGAGCTTATTTATATCAACCATTATTTTAATGATTAACAATATCAGTAAAAAATGTTAAATATTCATATATGTGTAGCTTACTGCACCGGAACGCTCGTTTCAATTTTAGCACCATACGAGAAAGGTTAAAAATCATAATCATTTTTAAGGTTCTGATATACATTCTTATTTTTGAGCATGCTCATTAGCATGCTCTAACTAGTGATGTAACAAATATTCGCATTCGCATTCGCGAATATTCGCATATTTTTGGATATTCGCATTCGCAAAGTTCGAGCGAATGTTTTGCGAATATGAACACCAGGAAAAAAAAAAGTATAAGGTTAACAAAAAATCCATTAATTTTTTATTTTTTTATTATTAGAAGTAAAGTAACTTTACCTCGTAATCACGTAATCACAAGTCTTCAGTTTACTGTGTCATTTGGTATTACTTATTGACCATCTACTTCTACATTGGGTAATAAAGCTTAAGATTCCAGATAACTACTAAATAACAATTAACTTCTCAACTTAAGAACTTAGAAAACAACCGATCGGCTTTTTTCGGATAAACCGGAAATTCTCGGAACAAGATGCAAACGGAACTCGCCTCGCGCGAACTTGAGCCGCCAAGCCACACATAAGTGGCGCCAAATTAAAAAAAACTCAATATTCGTATTCGCCTTCACATTCGCGAATGTCGGTAGCAGATATTCGCATTCGCGAATGCTCAAAAAATGACATTCGTTACATCACTAGCTCTAACAACTGTACACACTTGCTTGTTATTAGCATGCTTATTTTAAGCAAAATGAATGAACATGCTCAAAGCTAACTCGAGAGACTCTAGTTTAAAATGGAAACATTGCAAACTGAAATAGGAAATTCAAGCGAATCAATTAATCAAAACAGTTCCCGAATTTCTATCCGCACATTTTCGATTTTTGTTTTTATGATTTTTATTGTAAGATTTCAATCATTCATGTCTTTTAATAAAGTTTCACAAACATTATTTCTTGCTATATTATTTTTATATAGCGGTGACCAAGTATTCCATAGACATTCGTGATTCCAATAATAAGTCACGAAAAGTAATTTTTTTTCATCTTCCCAAAGCGCCATATTTGTTTCATCTGTCGCGGACTGAGAAGATCGCATTGATAATCGATACTAGCCGCGAATGACATTAGCATGCTCATAAGCAAGCCTGTTCACACATTCTCAAAAGATAGCCCTTCCACCTGCAAATCAAAAGAGTATGCTCATTACTAGCAATGTGCGTACACACATGTTACTAAGTAGCAATAGCTCAAGAAGCTCAATACTGCGCATGCTCACGTGCCACTAATGAGCATGTGTATTACCTTTACAATACACGAGTCGACATAATGACTGCGTATGAGTATTTTCTATCACGGCATGCTGTGGTAAAATAACATTTTTTTCTAGAATCTAATAAGACAACATTTGTTCACAGTTCAGATTTGCCACGACGATGGACCGGGTGATGATATCCTTTGCATTTCTCAGCTCCCTCATCACAGGAATAGTTGCTCCCCTCAACACATTCGTATTTGCTGAGTTGACAGAAGCCATGATATATTACGCAATAATCCAAGCGGGAGGACCCACCATTGGTATGAAGCCTATTGAGTTTTCAGAAGCAATAAGGCTTTTCGCTTTGAGGAACGTCGGCCTTGGATGCCTTTTGTTGTTATTCAGCTATCTTGCAACAATGTTATCCAACTATACGGCACACAATCAGGTAAAATATGTTTGTATTGAAGATAATTGATTTATGTAGAAGTTATTTTTATTTTATACTACAGAAAACCTCGTTTAATGCAAATTCAATTTGCAAAACAACACACATAACAAGCATAACATTATTTCCCTCTTCATTATTAATCAGTTAACGCGGTTATCATTTGCCCTCTTCTTCTGCGCCTGAATGGTGGTCAAGTTTTGGAGAGTCTCTCTTTTTTATGTACTCACTGGCTGTGGCTTCCAAGCCATCACTGTACCCAAACAAGAACTAGAAGAGATTCCCAGAATATATAGAACTAGAAGTGCATAATTTGCGAACAATCGGTTCTTAATGAACGTTTGTACTGAACTACAGATACTGTTCCTAATTTTCGATTTATAAATCTTGTTCGAGTACATTCATATAATATTGACAGTCCTTATTTAAACTACCTTATTTAACATTTTATGTAAACATCTACAAAAAAACAAATTTTACAGGAGAGCGGAATGAACTTTGGCTTTACATACAAAATGAGTCTTTGTTTACTTTAACAATTTATGTAGGGACTATCGATATATATATTCTTGTTTGTAACCTATGTACCTCTATGTATTCTACATAAAGTGGATAATATTATATCATCAAATTAAATTACAGTGATACCACTTAAAAAAAATGAGATATGAATCATTGCTACATATATATACAATTTTCACTCATTAAGTAGATTCAAAATTAATAACTATAGGTACTGGTATAAAAAATATTTTTTCATACGAGCGAGATTTATTTGTAAACCCCTATTCTATGCAGGGATGTGTTATTTAAATTATTATTCTTATATTAGTAGCACCATTAAGTCTTATCGTTAAACCTCTTAAAACCACATTAACCTTAGATGGGATTATGGAATGTGTTAATTTTTTAAGAAGTTGAAAGAACATCAACATCATGTAATAAGACCGTCACGACTTTGCAGAGAATTTTTATTTAATTTATTTATATAGCTTGTCATTCTAATTAATGTTCGTATTTATTATGTATCTAATAGGTTGATATTGATTATGGAATGTGTTAATTTTTTAAGATGTTGAAAGAACATCAACATCACGTAATAAGACCGTCACGACTTTGCAGAGAATTTTTATTTTATTTATTTATATAGCCCATCACTCTCATTAATCTTCGTATTTATTATGTATGTAATAGGTTGATATATAATATTTTATTATAATAATATTTATGTAATAAGTTCATATTTAATATTTAATATTTATTTGTAGATTTTCACGATTCGGAAAAAATTTATGCAATCTGCTTTAAATCAAGATGTTTCATATTACGACCTCAACGAATCAGGAGACTTCGCTTCAAGAATGACAGAGTAAGATTATTTGTGATATACTTGTACAATAATCCCCTGAGTTACGTATCATGCGACTTATGTAAACTGTAAATTCCCAGTTACATAAAATGAAATTTTCCAAAAATTAAAAAAATTTAATAAAAATACAATTTTACAAGAATTATTTTCTATTTCAAGCATGCAATACCTTGTAGCGACATACACTATTCACTCATATTTTTAAATACGTACATCATCATCAGGGCTGATGTGTTGATGATGGACCCGATACGAAACGTCGGCCAGAAAGGTCGTAAAAAAACGGCATAATACCCCAGAGGACACAAACCAGAAGATTCTGAGTGGCCATGAAAACCTAAGAACATCTATCTTCTTGTCTTATCTTTCAGCACCATAGAGAAAGATTAGAAAAACAAGGATCCCAACCGGTCTCATTTTTGTTTTCCTGGTTTTACTTTGGTCTTGCCAAATCCTCAAAATATAGTATTAATAAATATTGAATACAATTTTTTTTAGTGATCTTGTCAAACTTGAAGATGGAATTGGTGAAAAAGTGACAACATGTTTCCATTACTGGGTTTCTTTTGGTGGTTGCATTATTCTGGCTTTTGTCCGAGGATGGAAGCTGACTTTAGTGTGTTTGGCATCGTTCCCGGTTACACTGATATCTGTTGGTATTGTTGGAGTTGTAAGTATACTCAAAAATCTTTTTGTTTGATGTAAGACGATGATGGTTTAACACACTTTATGACACTTAAAAAAAGTTCAATTAACTGAATGTCTACAAAATAATTTCTATGATTATAGGAGTATGAATTGTGTAACTGACTTAACTTATCAATTATAAATATAATGGTGTATGTCTATGGATGAGATTTTGTTCTCTCATCTCAAAGATTTATCAGTGAAGATTGGTATGTAATGGTTATGACCTTCTACTCATACAGAATGAGTCGAAGTTCACTTTGCGTGCAATTCTGTATTGTGCTTTACACGCTCTCTTAGTTTGTTTTTCTGTGTATCTTTGCTGCAGCGAGAATTGAATTTATTAATATTTTTAATAAACAATTTTGGGGGATGAAAAAAGGTTAATTCATTAAAATAAACTCATTTTAATCATAATTCAATTTAACAATTTTGTGACTGGTATAATTAAGTGTTTGTTATTTAGCTACTAAAAGAAAATGAAAACCAACATAGAGATGCAAAACTTCCAATATTTTAAGATCTCAGATCTCTAGGAAATGTGTTTGTTTGTGATGTAATTTTGAGTACCTATTACTGTTATTTTTTAAAAAATTGCCTTAATTTAACAAACTTCTTTACAGATGTCATCAAGGCTTTCCAAGAAAGAATCAGTTGCTTATGGATTTGCTGGTGCGGTAGCTGAAGAAGTTCTGAGTGGTATAAGAACTGTCATTGCTTTTGGTGGTCAGGAGAAGGAAACAAAGAGATTTAGAGAAAATCTTACTGCGGCAAAGGATATAAATATTAGGAGAGGTAAATATAGTAACCCCTTCCTTATTTTCTCTCTACGATTATGATTATATGATTTATGTTCGATTACAACTATAATTATTTGTAACTCGGCGAGCTATCACTGGTACATTAAACCTCTAAGGCCCTGTATCAAGTTGGATTAAAGTAAAAGTTCATTTAAAGCATAAATCTTTACGGAAACAGGTTGTTTGATTGGTGGAAACTCAAAAATCTATGGTATAAATGAACTTTTACTTGATACAACTGGGTCAAAGGGCTGTTTGCGTACACTTGGTTTATAGAATATCTTTTGTTTAAACTATCAATTTTTCATTTTCCACCAATCAAATAACCTGCTTTCTTAAAAATCTATGCTTTTAACAAAAGATTAACATAATAGACAAATCAAATTGATGTGACAAATTGATGAATTCAATTCGAAAATGCATTATTTATTATGCTAATAAAAGATCACGACATTTCTATTACTAAAGTACCCGATATTGACATATTTGTTGTTCTCACTTGTGAAAAAAATCGAAATATTTTTTCAATTTCGTCAAATTTAAAAAAAAAATCGAATTACGCGAACTAAAATGTATTGATTTATGGCGCAAGGGGCTAAAAAAATATTTCGAATTGCGAATTATCGGGGTTTTAATCTACTATGAAATTCATATTTTGCGACTTGCAAGTTTTAAAAATTTCAAATTATGGCAAATTTCGAATTAACAGGATTTTACTGAATTATGTTTTATGAAAAGTCAATTATGTTAGTTTAAATTCCACAATAATACACCACACTATTTAGTTGTAATACAATTTTTGTTGGCTCACAAATGCATAACATTGATCATTGTAGGCCATAAGAGAACATGTGATTAGGACATAATACATTTGAAAACTATATAACAAGCCACCTTATCAGATTTTTTTTGTTTGATATCTTTTCTTATCTGATTTTGTTAAATTAGTGTACTTACATTAATTTAACAAAATAATGTAAGATAATAAAATAATGAGAAGACAACATATCTGCTGTACACAACAACTTATCAAAATCTTTTAATTTATGTTTATTTTTTTACAGGATTCTTTACAGGTTTGGGTCTTGGTATATTATGGCTGTGCATTTATTCCACCTATGCTTTATCGTTTTGGTATGGAGTTGGTTTGGTCATTGACGACAGAGAAGGCTATCCTCCAGGTGTCATGGTTTCTGTAAGTAAACACAATCTATCTAGTAATGGCATGTTAGACCATCTAATCTATAGTGTAACATAAAAAATTAATTAAAATAATGCAACATTTAAAAAAATTTGAGACCAATTTACAATGGAAGGCATTCACTTGTATACACATATACAGTAGAACCTCGTTAATTCAAGGTAAACAAATAAAAATTAAAATCGTGATGCGATTGAGAAATTCGCCAAAAATCGTAAAACTCATGAAAAAAAAGTCATAGATTTTGTGAAAAAATCTCTGTTTTTTGCATATTTCAAGAAATCCTTTCAATGCACCACCTGGCTGCAATTGCGTAGTATGTCATTGAAGCTGGTGGCAAGTCGGTTCATCACATAGATATTAATGTTTATGTGATTCTAAATAGCATTATTTAATTCACAGGTGTTCTTCGGCGTGCTAATGGGTACAATGAATTTTGGATTTTCAACACCATTCATTGAAATGTTTGGTATGGCTAAAGGAGCTGGCGCTAAAATCTTTTCGGTTATTGACAGCGTGCCAATCATCGACCCCCTGGCTGACAGAGGTGCGAAGCCCAATTTCTGTGAAGGAAATATCACTTTTCGAAATGTTTTCTTTAACTATCCATCAAGGCCAGAAGTAAATGTATGTATTATATAGGGAAAATTGAATGTACACAAATTGTGAATAATTAATATTTGTTGTTTAATTGTAGATATCACACAAATCTCAGTATTATGTAGACATGTTAAAATTTTGATCTGTTTGACTAAAATATTTGCTTTAAATTGATATAGAGACAAAAACTCAAACCCATGTTAGATAAACAGAAAAATATAAACCTACCTAAAATATAAAAGATAAACCTACCTACTAAATCCGTACGTTTACGTAACTACTGCAAGGGAGATTCCGATTTAGGGCCGGTTGTTTCAAGTTGGATTAAAGTAAGCGTTCTTTTAAAGCATAGATTTTTACGTTCTCCACGAATCAGACGATCCATTTTCGTAAAAATCTATGCTTTAATCGACCGCTTACTTTGATTACGCTTAACTTGAAACAACCGGGCCTTACTTATCTAATGAAAGGAAATTATTTTATATTTTTATGTTATTATTTCATGTATACATATTATCTGCCCCACTATGTAAAAATCTATGCAAAGTAGATATGATATACATAATAAATATAATAATGTGGGTATGTGGCGGTATTCACTTCATATCACTTCGGATGATCCATGATACAGCTTCCAATGTCGCTAGTAATGAATCTTTAAATATTTTTATTATTTTTTATCTTGCATCATTTAAATTTTGTTTTAGATTTTACAAGGCTTCGACCTGGAAATTCCGAAAGGTCAAACGGTGGCTGTTGTAGGAAGTTCTGGTTGCGGAAAATCAACCTGTATCCAGTTGGTCCAACGATTTTATGATCCATTGGAAGGAAATGTAAGTGCATTTAGTGGCTTAATATTTTAAAAGGTTTATTCTTCTTTATAGTGTGTAAGAGACTGAGCTCTCATCTCAGATATTTCTGGATAAATTTCTGGACAAAAAAAATAAAAATAAAAAAAATAAAAGAAAGGTTGGTATGTACCGAATGAGTCATTCTAGGTACTCAGCATACAAAATACATGAGTTAATAATAAATGAAAATTATAGATTGCTTTGCTATATTATTAATATTATATATTATAGATTATAAAGATCATTCTTAAAAAACCTCCTGATTATCCGATTATAGATCTTTTTAATAAATTACAAGTCCCCACATTACAAAATATTTACAAACAAAATTGTATTCTTCAACTTTATAAAAATTTTCACAGTAATAACGAACTTACCCAAATAGTATCAAGTAGCAGAAATATAACACTTGGCAAATTGCATATCCCTGTATTACATACCACAACTGCTCAGCATAATTATGCATTTAGAGATGTGAAATGAGATACAAAGAAAAATACATTCTTAACCTAGAGAATTAATTACATAATCATAATCAGTCAAAAAATTAAAGATAACCATGTCAAATGTTTTATTTCATCCCAGCAATTTGCACTGTATCATAGCTGAGTAGTAAAGTAAAAAGTTGCTTTTTTGATCTCAGTATTTTCTTCTAGACATGCTGCAAACGATCTGTAATTATACTCTAATAAACAAATAAAATTAAAATATTTTGGATGGCTATTGCATATTACTCTGTTTTTTAATAACCTTTGAGTTTGATTGATTAAAAGAAATACTTATATAAATTTTAAAAATACTCTATGCTACATAAGTACATATCCCTAAAATTATGTAATAATAATATACAACAAAATATTTTTTACATATAACAAAACAGTACAATTAATTATCATTAATCAGTTAGATCTGGTTCATTCATTTTATTTATCTGCATTAACATCTTTGGTATTTCACTAAATCGAGATGCATATAATGATAATTATTCTGTATTGAAAATCTATAATTGTATATGATTATTACATTTTAATTAATAAAATGATAATACATATTATTTTTAACATTTATTGCAACACCTCAGTTTGTATACGTACACGTATACGTATCTCAATTTAATTTGAAATAAAAAAATATTTATACAGCAATATAATATTCTCACAGCTAGTAGCAAAAACGAGGAAGTTTGCATTTTTTTTTCAATATTTTTGACTTATTTTTTGCGAAAAGTTGAACTATCATTCCAGCAACTTATATCAATTATGAAAAATTCATTCATTTGAATACAAGTCGAATAAAATGATAAAAACCTCACAAAAATTGAAAATAGAGTTTTTTTACAAGGTTTTTTTTATCATTTAATCGTTTTAATGAAGTACCTACCTATAATGATTTGAAAATGTTCTATAATATTTTTAATTATATTTCTAATACAATGCAAACAAAATTCTACTAAATTTGCGGCCATTTAATAATAATAATAATAATCGTAATAATTTGACACCTCACAACTCACAAGCATTCGATTGATAGAAGCTTTGCAAGCAGAATGAAGTAACCACATTGTATAGAATATTACCGATTTTCAACATATATTTTATTTGAAAAATGGATCGGAAAGCAAGTGTCGCACATGAGTAGGGTTATTTTGAAATAAGTCTAAATTATACTTTTTTGTGAGTGCATTAAATTTGTTTGTTCGCCACAAGTATGAGTTTTGACTGCAGTTATATTTTCGATGAAAGTAACTTTCTCGAGACTTGTAATTTCATAAAACTGTAAAGATTAAAATACTGCATACCTTTTTTAATAATTTTTAATAATAATACTTATCTAACTCAAAATGTCATTCTTCCTTCATTTTTAGGTGTTTCTAGATGGTAATAATATAAAGAATTTATCTGTAAACTGGCTGAGGAAGAATATCGGTGTTGTGGGGCAGGAACCTGTTCTCTTTAATACCACCATTGGCGAGAATATTCGATACGGCAGAGACACCGCTACTAGAGGTGACATAGAAAAGGCAGCAAGACAAGCCAACGCTCATGATTTTATAAAGACATTGCCAAAAGTAAGTTGTTACAGTAATCGTTTAAATATGTGTACGTTAATATTAATAAGTTTTGCAGGGGCTTGCTGTGATAACATTGAAGCATGACATTTGCGTATATTTTGAAAAATAATCAAATTAAAGGATATATCTTATATTATCCTATCACAATTATAATCATATTTTAATATTCTGACACATAAATATATTTCGTTATTTTGGTGTTATTTTCCAAAACATATCTGTAAAAGTTTGCATGCTTCAGTGTGCTCACTACATGCGCCCAAAGTTTAGGTGCCTTAATAGTAGATATCTACATTCTCACCTCCCTACTACATAATCGTTTATAGATTGAACGCCATCTGTACCAAATTTTGCATAGTTACTCTTTAGGACACTATAAAAAACATAGCTCCAATCTGTATCTGCGCGAACCACCCCACCTTTTGGCCAACTTGTTCCTTTCAACGTAAATGTGTTTTTGTTTATATTGAAAGCAGTCCATTTCAAATTTTGCGTATTTTCTTTTTAGGCGAGACTGCGCGAAACAATAGCAAAATACCCTACCTATTGTCCACCCCATCTAATCCCTCTAATGTAAATGTGTACAATTTAAAGTGAAATTTCTTCATCAAATATCATGTTACTAAAACAATAAAATATGTAACTTTCAGGGTTATGACACTTTAGTTGGTGAAAGAGGTACTCAGCTATCTGGAGGACAGAAGCAAAGGATTGCTATTGCTCGGGCCCTGGTGAGAAACCCAAAAGTACTTCTGTTAGATGAAGCTACATCAGCATTGGATAATGCGAGTGAACGCAAGGTTCAGATTGCACTCGACAAGGTAATGTATATTATGTAATCAAATATTTGGTTCATTATCTTTATCTGTGTTATCTTCAGATAACAGATATTTGAAAACTAAATATGTATTGTAAAGATATTCTTTGTTTCTAATGGCAGTATCTATTCTTTATTCAATATATTACCATAATTATAAGCATGTGCTATACATGTTTATAGTTTATATTATACAGTATATCATAAACAATATATAAGCAGCTGGATTAATCTATATATATATATATAAATTCAGCCTGCGTATGTTTGTGATCGCAAAACTCGAAAAGTAGTCGGCCGATTGACTTGAAATTTTGATACAACATTGCATTCCATGATGTGTGTTTACATCTATAAATATAAAACAATGTATATCTGTCTGTCTGTCTGTTCTCTATACAAATCTACACCGTTTGTCTGATCTGACCCAAATTTTGCATACTTATTGTTTTGGACATGGCGGGTAACATAGGTCGCCTTTATTACCTCAGCCTTAACTAACCCCTTCTCCCCTTGATATATTTTCGTACACTGACAATTCTAGTCCAAAATTTTCATAATTATGGCTTTATATTTATTACTTTTTGCCTAGTCATCTTGTTATCAATTTATCTATGTGAGATTTAATTACGCTTAAATAATAAAGTCATTAATATATTGAACAATACTAAAATACCTCCTTCATATTATTCAACTACCTTTCAATTTTATGTTCTCCAGTATTGATTGTTTCAGAGGTGAGTTTATAGAACTTCATAATCGCATATGTACATGAAAAAAAAAACATTTGTTTGTTTGTTTTTTGAGAAGCGAAAAAGAAACAAAAATTTATATGAATAATACCGTTTACCTTATTTGATCAAATTGTATAGCTATCTTATATATTTATTACCTTTCATTAGTTTATCATTAGTGTTTGAACTTAAATTGTATCTTAGAATCGTGCTAAAACAACAAACCTACTTAAATTCTTTAAATGATGAAGCAGCTCCATTAAATAGTTTTTTTGAGGCTAGGCTAGACTAGACTATCCTATCCTGACACAAACTAAGATATCACAGTTCTCATATAAATATATGTTTTTCAATGAACAATAGTTAGTGTTTGTAATCGGACAGAGAAACCATCCAACAATGTCAATGTGAATCTTATACTATATCAATAAAATGATTACGAGAATATAATTGACTAAGCAATAAGCAATATATAAAAATCCCCTTTGACTCATAAATTTTCCATTTTTCAGGCAAGTGAAGGACGCACAACTATAATTGTCGCTCACCGACTTTCAACCATCAGAGGGGCTGATATGATCGTGGTAATCGATGCTGGTAAAGTTGTTGAAAAGGGTTCGCATCATGAATTAATGGCAGTGAAGGGACACTACTTCAGTTTAGTTACTGCGCAGGTGTCACCCACAGATAGTGATTATGGTAGTATATTAATTTTTTAATTTGATAAACTAAAACTTTTAATTAATTGATTAAATACTTCATTATATTATGTAAGTTGAATGAAAAAATTTCAAATGAAACATATTTATAAAAAATGATGCACCTTTAAATTCTGAATTAAATGGAGATTACAATTTTTCTTATTATTTATTGTACGTCTGGAGGGTGTTAAAACTAGGCAACTCAAATTCAAGTGCTCTCTGATTCACCAGCAGAAAGCATCACCTATAAATGAGTTTCCAATAGCTGATGAAGAGTGTATTTAGGTTTAATTAATAAGCAATGGGAGCAATTTATGTGTTGTTTCCTGTGAAATACATATACATATAATACAGTGGTGATAAAGTATATATAAATGCAGATGGTTTAAGTTTCAAATTTGTCAAAGAGGCAGAGTTTATTTTCTAACGTTTATTAGAAAGTAAACTTCCTTTTTATTTTTTATATATGATATAAAATACGCTTCATTATTATTACGTGTGCATTAAAGATACATATATCAAAAAGTATATTCATTTTGATACATGATATTATAGAATTGTAATATTGAAAGTTTTCATTTATATTAATCATCATATCACAAATTTCCCATCAAAATACAGCAGATTGTCTACAGAAAGAAAATAACATGTTTTTCTAATAAATATATCATTCCAATCTGACTGAATCAAACATTCTTATATATTTACAATGGATTGATAATTTTATTTTTCAGAATTCGATCTGGATGCTAGAAGAACAAGTGTGAACAGTGTGAATAGTTTAGATGAAGACATCATTCCTCCGGCACAAATTTTGGTAAATATATATTTCTTTCAATAAAAAATGGATAGATGTAATAATGGAATATACAGTGTACCCTAAAAATTACAATTTAATACAAAATTATAAACTATAAAGAGAGTATGTGTGCATGTGTAATGTTTACGAGATTATAGGATGAGAAGACGGAAACTATAAGGAAAGAACTTATATTTAAAGTCAGGAACTTTAATCCAATTTTCAAACTATGGAGAGAAAGTGGATAGATGCCAGTTAGGTGTTGATTTGGAGAAAGGCAATTTCAGAGGGAAGGCGAAGACCAAGCTATACAATTTCCAATAATACGAAAGCAATCCACAAAGTGAAGACTTCTCATTATATCATTTTATATTTTATCTACAAACAGTACTTTAATCTGGATATTTCACGAGCTCCCACTGTTATAGTCGTCCACTGTCAATCCATAAAACCAATTTTTATCATATTGTCATTAACCTCTAAAATGTTTTTCGCCCAGGAACTATTTAAGATTGCGAAAATTGGTCAGAATAAGGTGTAATAATACAGTGGATGATAAAAAACAAACTAAGTTTTTGGTACAACACATCAGCCCTGATGACAGACCCTGCAATGGGATCCGAAATGTCAGCCAGAGGTTGAATATACACGGCATGATATCCCAGAAAACTACACGCAGAAGATTCTGAATTGCCGTGAAAACCAGAGAACATTAATAACAGCTGAGCTTTATATTTTGTGAACAGATATGATAAATGCTTAAAAGTAGGAGATGATTATGTGAAGATATAGATTATGGTACCATGTGTTTGAAAAAATATAAAATTTTGTAATAAAATACTGTTACGTGTCGTGGCTCGGTTGAAATGAAATGAAAAACATATTTCGTAATTTATCACTCGTAAAACAAACCTTTATTATCGCTTCAACATTTTATCTGACATTTAACGTTCGCTGGAACCGCAATACTACATTTTAAACTCAAAGAACCGCTTCCTTTTGTTTTGCTACTGCAGTAAGAACTTTTATAAAATCTTCGCTTTCGAATTATCTGTTAGTTCGTTATTTCAACGACTGAACACACCAGCCCGTCGTTCTGCGCATTTTTCGCGCTATTCTGCGCGTATGCGCCTTCGCTTGTATTCGGCTATCAAACGTCAACCGACAACTCGTTACAATACTTTTTTTATTTTCTTGATTACCCTCGAAGATTTATGTTACAAATTTTTCCATAACAATCTGCAATGAAGTTGTGTAAACAAAATTTTATTGGTTTTATTTCTGCAGCCTTAATTAATATAAGTGCACAGTTTTATATTACTCTTTGCATATTATTATTATTATTATTATTATTGATAATGGGCAGGCAGCTTAAGCTGATAGGCCCATATCACGTGTGTCGTGTATTGTATATTGTATGTATTGTATGTCGTGTATATGTATATTGTAATCTTGCTTAGCAATTTTTTGTAACATTTCACACCCATGTGTCTATTTGTGTCGTTCATGAGTTAAGCAAACAAATCACCTATTCTGTTATGTATTCTCCTTTTTGAGATAAATTATACAATTTATTAATTTATTTTCAGAATGATGCTGAAGATGATGCTTTAGTGGATATGCCGTCTGTGCCACTTTCAACTATAGTTCTGCTTAATCTACCGGAGTGGAGATTTGTCATTGTTGCTTGTGCTTGTTCGCTGATTATGGGAGCAGCCATGCCCGTATTTTCTATCCTTTTCGGCGACATAATTGGGGTGACTATATTTTTAAATCTTGAGATATTCTAATTATTAAATGTAGAAATATGGGATGTTGTGACATTTTGGATTCTATCAGCAACTACATAATGCACAATTATATTTGTTTTGAATCTTATTCAAAGATGACACAGCACTTTACTAATATACAATTCAATCTCAGAATTCGAGCTAAAAAGATGGTTATAATAGTGATTGTTATCCCAACACTCGAATATAGATAGGATGTAATTATTTATGTATGTACATATATCATAGATTTCTATTTGTCATGTCAATATTCAATATTTTAATTGTTATAGCGGAAATATTGGCTTTTATGTTATATTTAGATATGTACGTAGAATGAAGAAATTAGTAATTCTATGTGAAACAAATTAATAACAAATTACCAATGATAATTTTAATATGTTTTTATTTTGTATGTATTCTATTTTACAATTTGTAAAATGTTATAGGGGTGCCTCGTAGCTAATAGAAAAAACTTCAAGGGTATCTTGTTCATTCAATTTTGTATAGAAAATATTCTTTATACTCTGGGTGAAATGTCGACAGTTACGGAGATAAGCGACATCAAAGTTTTTTCAATATTTCTGACTTGTATTCTGTAAAACATTTGAGTATCACTACAGTGACATACATGAATATTAAAAATTTATTCGCTTTGATACAAAAAAACCTTACACAGAAATTTGATTTTTTTTTGTAAGGTTTTCATCATTTTATTTGACTTGTATTGAAGCGAATGAATTTTTAATATTCCATATAAATTACTTAAGTGGTATTCCAGCGTTTTACTGAATATATTCAGAAATATTTAAAAAAAATGCAAACTTTGATGTCGCTTATCTTTATAACTGTCGACATTTCACCCAAAGTGTAAATAATATTAAAAATTGAATGAGGAAAACTCCCTGAAATTTTTACTACTAGCTACAAAACTATATGTATGTATAATGGGGGTCAAAGCATGATTGTAATGATAATGGTAAATCAATGAGGATATGCCCGATTTTGTCAAATTCCTTGAATACTTCATTTGCAGGTAAAATGCGTTATTCACATTATCAAGCGGCTCTTATAGTCCAGTGAGCGCGACACTGGCTTCTTGTACTGGGGGTTCCGGGTTCGATTCCTGATGAGATCACAATACATCTCTGTAATTGTCTCAGGCCTGGGTGTTTTTTTCATTACAGTAATTGGGCCTCATGTAATAATGTGAAAAAAAAATCATCATGACTTCTTCTCAAACTCTTAATTTAATGTGGTATTTTCTATAAATATGTTTAATGAGAAATATTTTAATAAGATTGAACCAAAATGTTTTTCACAGCTATTCAGAATCTTCTGGTTAAAGTTTTTTGGGCTATTCAGGGCTGATAACGGAGCCTGAAATGAGATCCATAATGTCGGCAAGAGAGATTGTATACATAGTAGAATAGGCCAGAAAACTCAAACCAGAAGATGTAATCAAAGTGAGAGCTGACCAAATGAAATACAAGATCTCTTTATAAAATAAAATTATATTTATTTCTTACAATGTAAATTTTTTTTCAGTCTTTATCAAATACAGATGATGTGGCAATTCGGGAACAAACAAATTTGTACTGCATTCTCTTTGTGGTCGCTGGAGTAGTCACCGGGTTCGCAACATTCCTTTCTGTATGTTCCTATTTTTTAAAATATATTTTTTTAAATAATTTTTTTAAATATGTAGTGACAGATTCAAGTTGACAAGATACACTTTCATTGTTGTGTATACTTGACCCAATTCCATTTTGCAATAATGTCTAGTTGACAAAACAACCACAACATGCATTCAGGTATGTGGTAATTGGTGAAACGGTGTTGATTGTTATGGAGTTGGATCAAACAAGTAGATTAATAGACTAGGGACACAATACTGAAATATTTCATCAACGGCGTTGTGTTATTGCCGCAGAGGAAGTATATATGTACGAGTCAGAACATGAAGATCGGAATGATGTTGCATCAAGTCTTCATCAAGGAGTCGGATCTCCACCACCGGACTGAGTAAAATTCCTGCAGCGTATCCACAGTCTTTGTATTATTTTGCTTGTGCATCTTCGTTTGCCCCCGGAGCTTACCTCTTTCACTCCACAAACAAACATCAACGTGCAACTCCAACCAACTGCAATCTTTTATCCCACCACCACCCCATCCCCATAAAATATTTATAAAAATTTGACTAAATTATAGATTTACCAGTTCTGTAATTGTTATGGATGGATAAGGAAAATCTATGGAAATCGTTCATCAGAATAAAGTCATTAAATCATTATTTTTTTTATACAACCATTACTTACCAAACCATTCATAAAATATTTTATTTACGATAAGAAAATCGGTGGTTTTTATTTATTTTAATTTATATATTTACTGTACACATTTAACTAACTTATTTTAGAACAGTAAAATTTAAAAAAAACCATTTAATATGTCTATATTAAATGTACCTTATTTATTATTTTTTCAATCTTTATCTGATCCATAGGAAATTATAATTTATCAACGTTTATGATATTGTTTATACTATATTGCATACATTTTTAATATGTATATTTATAAAATGATTGAATAAAATTTTTTTAAAAAGATTGGTTGATAAACAAACAACAAAAATTGATAAATATATCAGTTACTAAGTTGAAAATAGAAAAGTTGATTGGTAAACTTACCACTTACTAATTGCAAGGGTTAATTGTTTTCACAAATCAATCAACAGATCTTCATGTTTGGAATTGCTGGCGAAAGAATGACTCTCCGATTGCGAGCAAAGACCTTTGAGGCCATGTTAAGACAAGAAATTGGATGGTTTGATGACAAGGCCAATGCTACTGGATCTTTATGCGCTCGGCTATCAGGAGAAGCGAGTGCAGTACAAGGGGTAAGAAATCAATGAAAGAAATAACAATTATGAAAATTAAGTTTGGTAATTATTACTGCATTTTAGTTTGTATTTAATTTTTAATTCAAGTTTAATTATTTACTTGAATAATCTGAACAATTACTTACTTAATTAATTACTTTCACAACATAGTTTTTTGTGTAAAGATCCATTGAGAATAGTTTTTTACAAGACTTTGTTGGATTACCAAATTATTATAATTAAGAGATTACACCACCCTGGAAGGGTAAAATTTAGATAGAAATTGGGTAATTTTTTACAAAGAGATGATTTTTTTTTTATTGGTACTTATTAAGGTACATATTAAACTATTATTTTATTGCAAATTTTTTTAATAATTAACAAAATGGTCCGCATTATATCTAATTCTGTGGAGCTCCTCTGTGACTGACATGCAACATTACCTAGTACACATTTGTTACATACAGAACAACTTGGAGATATTTCATTTCCAAATAAGTACATGATCTTCTTTTCTATCTTGAACAAATGTTCACCGGGGAAAATTCACGGAGTTGGAGCTCAACGGAAATATTTAGATGCAATGTGGCCATTTTGTTTTCTTTTACAATAAAATAATAGTTAATAATAAAAGTTATAATAAAATAATAATTAATCATCTCTTTGTAAAAAAATAGTTTTTCTAATTTCTCCAATTCTCCAATTTCTCCCTAGCTTTTTACCCTCTCAGGGTGGTGCAAACTGTAAATGTCAAAAATGTTAAGATTGCGTTTTATTCACGAAAGAAATATAAATGTTGATAATGTTATTTCAGGCGACTGGACAACGTATTGGAACCGTTGTTCAATCTCTCGCAACTCTAATCCTCTCCGTTGTCCTTGCTTTATATTATGAATGGAGACTAGGATTAACCGTACTCTGCTTTACCCCATTCACACTTGTCGCCACCTACATGCATCGGTCTGTAGCTGTTTCCGAAAGCTTTGGATCCTCTAAAGCTATGGAGAGAAGTACAAAAGTGAGAATAATATTGTTAAGTACTTAATGATAATGATGTTACACCCCTGATTAAAATATATTTTTTACTTCTTTAATGATATAAACACGAAAACAACATACAAATGTGTATAAATTTTTTATAAATAATTAATAAAATTACATTAAAACCTCGTAAATTCGAATTACAAGGGATCCAAAAAAACATTTCGAAATATGTGGAACCCTGCTCGAAATTCAAGGAAATAAAAAAAAAATTGTTGCGATTGCAAAATTCACTGAAAATAAATCGTAAAACTTATGGAAGAAGCCATTAATTTTTTAAAATCATTTCTAAAACACAATATCTATTATGCTAATGCTAAAATTGCTGCATTTTTATTACTAAAGTACCCGATATTAACATTTATTTTCTCTTGTGTGCAGTTTTTTGGGATATTCTGCTGTGTATATCTGACGTCTCTGGCTGACGTTTCGGATTTCATTGCAGGATCCATCATCAAGGCTGATATGGTAATGATGATGATGGACCATGCAATGGGATCTGAAATGTCGGCTAAAGAGGTCAGATATACATGGCAGAATATCCCATACACACAGAAAATTCTTAACGGGCGGGAAAACCTGAGAAAAAATCAATTTATTTTATTCCCTCCGTCATGTTTGGATGTCTTTTTTAAAAAAATTTTTTTTCTTGAAATTTGTTTTGTGATAAAAATATACTGTACCATTTAACTCCCAAGTATGTGTACAGTGATATTGTGTCATGGTGGTTCTTAATTGGTATTTTTATTTGCTCCTTTGATTTATATCTATGTAATACTTATACAGTCTATGAATTAGCTAGCTATGAAATTAATATTTTGGTACTTGGGTGTTCTAAAAATTTCAAATTATGGCGAATTTAGAATTATTGAATTAATGGGGTTATACTATTATTGAGTAATTGAATAAAGTAAGCCAAGTTGTTAGAACTTAAAGCTGCTCTAACATAGCTAGTGTATACTTGATATGTATACAAAAAATAATACTTATTTGGGTTACCCAACCTCATTATCACTTACCCAAAGCATATTTTAATCTTGAAATGAAATTATGATAAAATTTATTACTACATCTTAGATATATACAGATGTATAATTTACAAATGTGGAAATATAATTTCATTTCCTAAATATTTTTGATGACACAAAAACAAATTCTTATAGCCAAATTCTTATAGCATTTTTAGTTTTTTTTTTCTTCGTACAATTGCAAACATGTAATTATTTCCAATTAATTAAGTTTTTTATATCCTAAGCTTGCTGTTGATGTAATAAGTAACATAAGGACCGTGCAATCTTTGGGTCGAGAAACAATGTTCCTGCATGATTTTGCAGCTGAATTGATACCGGCAATGGAAAAAGCGAAAAAAAATACTCACTACCGTGGTTTAGTATATGGTATTGCCAGAAGTCTAATGTTTTTTGCATTTGCTGCAGCCATTTACTATGGTGGATACTTGATTGAATACGAAGGGGTATTTTACGCCAAGGTTCTAAAGTGAGTATTTTTATAAATCATGTATATTTTTCACAAAAGATGATGACAAGATATTATTTAAATAAAAAATATTTGCATTTGTACTCTTAATAATAATATCTATGTACTCTTTTTACAGGGTATCTCAAGTTATGATTATGAGCACTGTATCAATTGGAAACGCTCTAACATTTGCCCCAAATCTTCAAAAGGGAATAACATCAGCTAGTCGCATTATATTCCTGCTTAACAGGGTTCCTAAGATTGTTGACCCTGACAACAAAGCTGTTCAAAATTATGTAAGTATTAGTTCCAATTAATAATAATAGGAAAAAGTCATATTTTCAATTTTAGACAGAATAGTTGTTAGGATACACCTTCTAAAATTTAGTTAAATTATTATATTTATATGACATGTATTTAAATAAAATAACAAAATTACATACATATTGGGAATCAGGTTTGTACCTACCTGAGTTGGATATACAAAGCTGGTTCACTTGTAGATTTTTTAAAATCTAACATTCAGACAGAAATTTTTTCATACCCAGTCAAGTGGCAAAGTACAAAATGATTATGTGGTGCGTATTTTATAAATCACACTTTATTACTATGCCAAAGTAGTATACAATTATAGTCCTTTATTTGTTATTATATAAACTGAAAATAATAATATTAAATTCCATTCCTCCTTTCTCTTGCGCTTTATAAGTATTATAAAAAACACAAAAATATTTTATAAAAATCTTTTAGCAATCAGACGGCAAGGTGAAATACATGGGTGTAGATTTTGCCTATCCAACTAGGCCGTATATCCGTGTTCTGAGTGCCTTAGGACTGACAGTTTCACCCGGCAAGACTGTGGCACTGGTTGGAGCCAGCGGATGTGGAAAGTCAACTTGTATTCAGCTACTTGAAAGATTCTATGATCCACTCAACGGAAAAGTGGTAAGTACACTTATCTTAATTTTTTATTTACTAGTAGTATCTAAATATTCTACAAGTATTTAATTATAATAATTTCATTGTTTATCTGCAACTTGCTGGAATGACAACTTTAGATAATAATAAGAGTGAAACATGCAATCAGTGTGCGGCTCATGCTGCGTGGTCACACATGAGTTGTTATTAATTATTATTATTTTTTGTGATTTTTCATATGTGTGCGGCTAGTGATCATATAAAAAAATGATTTTCTATAAATTTCCTGTTACACAGTAGTTATGGAATAATCTATAACTGAGTATAATTACATTTAAAATTACAGGTTCTCGATGAAGAACCAGTGAATGAATTAATGATGGCCGATTTACGAAGGAACCTCGGAATCGTGTCCCAAGAACCAATATTATTTGATAGAACTATTGGTGAAAATATTGCATATGGAGACAACAGCAGGATTCCTTCTGAACAAGATATTATTGAAGCAGCGAAACAAGCAAACATTCACACATTCATCACATCATTGCCTTTGGTTAGATAATTTATTTTTTTGAAAATATTGAAAACTAAATGTGATAATATTTCCCCCACCCATCTAATTATTACGTATTTGATTTCTTTGCTCCCGGTGAAACGGCAGGAGTGATAGTGTCATAAATAGCCAGAATTAGTGGTTGCACTAGATGTTATTATGGTTTTTATTATGTATACAGGGTTATAACACACGCCTAGGAAGCAAAGGAGCACAATTATCTGGAGGTCAAAAACAGAGGGTTGCCATTGCAAGAGCTCTTTTGAGGAATCCTAAAGTATTATTATTGGATGAGGCAACATCTGCCTTAGATACTGAGAGTGAAAAGGTATGTATATTTTGGAATTTTATACCACTTCATTCAAGTAAATTCATTTCTGCTTTGCACTGTGAAAAACTTAGTACTCACTTACATTTGATTTCCTTAATATTAGGTCCTTACATATGAAATTGGCGTTTTGCCGTACTGGCAAATTTGATCTCAAATATCTTCTCTTTGGAGGAATTCCAAATCCAAATTTATACAGCTATTTACTCATGTATTTGTGTTTTGAAAATTATAATTCATTTGTTTTTTCCTCAATTGTTTTTTTCTTTGCGTAAGTCAGTTTACAAAATGAAAAACTTGAAATATCGCGTTATTTACGAGTACGAGTTCCACCGTGGCACCAGTGTTGCAGAAACGGCTCGAAGGATTAATGATGTGTACGGCGACGGTGCCGCAAAAGAAAACACAGTGCGTTTTTGGTTCCAACGTTTTCGTTCTGGAAATTTCGACCTGCAGAACAAGCCCCGTGGACGACCGGAGACCAAAGTTGATAATGAAGAATTGAAGGCTATTGTGGAAGCGGATCCATCGCAAACCACATCCGAGTTAGCTGCAGGCTGCGGTGTTAGTGATAAAACTGTTTTAATCCACTTGAAGCAAATTGGTAAGGTGAAAAAGCTTGAAAGGTGGGTACCTCACGAATTGAGTGAAGCAAATCAACAAACGCGCGTTGACTGCTGCGTTGCATTACTCAACCGGCACAATAATGAAGGGATTTTAAATCGAATCATTACCTGTGATGAAAAGTGGATCCTGTACGATAATCGGAAGCGCTCATCGCAATGGCTGAACCCTGCCGAACCAGCCAAACCATGCCCCAAGCGAAAATTGACTCCAAAAAAGTTACTTGTGAGCGTTTGGTGGACTAGTGCTGGTGTCGTTCACTACAGCTTTCTTAAATCTGGCCAGACGATTACGGCAGATGTCTATTGTCAGCAACTGCAAACCATGATGGAAAAGCTAGCTGCTAAACAACCGAGGCTGGTTAATCGCTCTAGGCCACTGCTGCTTCATGATAACGCTAGACCACACACTGCACAACAGATGGCTACCAAATTAGAGGAGCTTCAATTGGAATGTCTAAGACATCCACCGTACTCTCTGGACCTTGCCCCAACAGATTACCATTTTTTTCGAAATTTAGATAACTTCTTACAAAGGAAAAAATTCAACTCCGATGGGGCAGTCCAAACCGTCTTCAAATATTTTATTGATTCCCGTCCGAATGGTTTTTTTAGTAAAGGGATCGATGAACTACCTATGAGATGGCAAAAGTGCATAGATAGCAATGGTACATACTTTGATTAAATAAATATATTATAATAAAAAAAAATCGGCTTTATGTTCCTCTCATACTAAACGCCAATTTCATATGTAAGGACCTAATATATAAGTCACAAAATGTCCAGTGATCTGTGTGCTAATTTTATTCCAAACATTATACAAATTCTTTTTTATTTTTGTAATCTCATGTGTATTTGATGTTAAAGAACAACCTCTCATGACTACCACTCCTCTCTATGCTTAACCCATCCTCTGCGATGGTGGGTCAGAACTGACCCGGGTGTTTATAATAATATAAATTACGTGATAAATATTTGACTTACGGTATTGTTCTTCGATCTAATCTTCTATTAAATATTTCCACGCAATTTGAGATATGAATGAAATTTAACCAAGTTATATTGTACGTAATATCTTTTAAAAGACTTTAATTTTCTAACAGAAATCCCTACGATACATCGTGCCATTCCATTAAATCATGATTGAGATTAAAATAATATACTAAATGTCACGATAAGCGGTCAAAAAACCAAAATTTCGTACTGGGTCTAAAATGACCCACCACCGCCGGACGTGTATTGTTTTGACCCATCGGGCTTTATGGGTTATCATCCCACTCTTTGCAATCTGTCTTATGACATCGGCTTGATGATGATGAAATAATTTATTTTTGTATTGTCTAAATTATAATGTTTCATTTTGTTTGAAAATATATTTGTCACTTCACACTGTCAAGTCACTTGTCTCGGTCATTTATCATCAAAATAAGAATGTGTCAAAAGCAGTGGCTAAGTATTTCATAAAGATAATTAATTCAATTTTTCTTTTAGGTTGTCCAAGAAGCCTTAGACAAAGCAAAATTAGGTCGTACCTGCATAACCATTGCTCATAGGTTGAGTACAATCAAAGATGCAGATCTAATTTGTGTATTTAATGAAGGTAAAGTCTCGGAGTCCGGCACACACAGTCAGCTAATGGAAAGGAAAGGCCTCTATTATCGTCTTCAAAATCAAAAGAGTACAAAATAATCATTTATAAAACAATTATATATTTTTTTAAATATGTAAAAATATTGTGTATTAAAAAACGAGACATGATAATGTTTTTAAAATACATTAACCCTCTTGCTGTGCATCACTCAGTATTAAGCGAATAATTTTAAATCATTTTATAGATTTTATTTATTTTTTACATTTATATTCCACATGGGCTCCTGTGCAGCACTTGGCAACAAATTTATGTTTAAGGATATTCACTCGCTAGGTTCTATAAAAGTTTGTAACAAGTTTCCATAGTACATATTGTAAATACATCAGGCACCAATTATTGTGTTCAGTAGTTATTTGAATCGTTCATAAATGGTCAATTTTCAATGATTGGAATCAAAGATCAAGAATGCCTATACGTTTTGTCATTTTTTAGACTCAGGTCATCGGTTGCTAAAATAAGGATATGTATTTATAAAAAACTCATATTTTCATTTATTCAAGTATGTTTTGCAGTGAAGTAACAAGTTAAAATAATGCCAACCAACCTTTTTAGATACCTAATTCATTGTGTAGTTCTCATGGTACAGATATGTTACCAATAAACACCCTCATAAAAAATAACAGGTATCGGCCGCTGCTTCCTCTCTTTATTTTTATTCAGTTTTTGCCAAATTTAACATTGTTTTTTAATGTTTTAGAAAGAGGTTTCCTCGTCGTGTCGCACAAATGCTTTTGCTCCATCTGCAGCATAGCGATGAAACCCCTTTAGCATTAAAATAATGCCAATCTGGATGGCGAAAGTGTAGGGCCGATATGGGAGATTCTGCTCGTAGAACAGCCCTGGGTCTGTGGAGGGTCCCACTTCACTATTATTAGATATTGTCACTCAACTAGCCCTAGACCACATTATTGGCTGTCCCTTACAATACTATGTAGTGTCGGTCTGATCTTGGTCAAATGCACTGTATTATTTTATCCAAAGTCATCGGTCAAACTAGCTATCACCAAACTTTTGTGTTTAGTTTTTTTTATAGTCTGACAATTTCATCTCAAAAATGAGCATTACTATTTTCAATTAAAAATACTAAAAAATTTACCTTTTTGATTTTGTGTTTATCTTATGTATGTACAATAAATTAAAAAAGTTCACACATGGGTGTTAAAAACATTCATAATATGTATTACTTTTGTGTAGATTGAAGTTTTCAAAAATGTAGTAGGTATGATTTTCAGAGTCAAATTGGCTAAAAATTGTCAATTTTTTTTCGATTGACTCAGAACATTGTAGATTGAAATTTTTAAATATTGATTGTATTATTAATTAAATTGTTATCAAAACCGTGATCATTTTCTAATAAATGATTGGAAAATTTAGAAAAATCATGATTATTCAGACATCTCAAATGCTCTTTTACTCTTACATTGAAATTTCGGCTGGTTTTTAATTGTCCATCAATTGCAGACATTTTTGTAGATAATTTAGAGAAAATTATTTTTAATTGTGATTCACCTTTGTTAAAAAATATTTTGCTATGGAGAAGGTATGTTGATGATATATCATGTATTAATGGACAATTTGAAACCGGTCGAAATTTCAATGTAAGAGTAAAAGAGCATTTGAAATGTCTGAATAATCATGGTTTTTCTGAATTTTCAAATCATTTAATAGAAAATGATAAACGATTTTGAAAAAAATTTTGGATTTTCTATTTTACACATAAATAGTTTTGGTCTGAAAATGAATAATTTAGAATGAATAGAAATTAGTAAAACAATATAATATTTATAATCAATTAAATTTAACTACTAGCCCAATTCTAAAATAATTTCTGATATTTGTAAGTAATCAAGAACTTTAGCAATAGTATTTAAAAATAATTTATCAAACAATTTAGAAAGACAAAAGACATTATTCATTTTGATATTTTGACATTTATAAAACACCCTGACAATGGAAAGGTTTTTCCGAAATATGTAGGTGTAATTAATAAAATATAAGTAGATACATACAAATAATACAATCAATATTTAAAAATTAATTAATTGATTAACACAATAACCAGCACCTACACTTTATTCAAATTGTGCAAATACCTACTTGTCCAGTAAAAATTGGACTAACAAGAATTAAAATTATTGAAACGAGACTACAACATTGTAGATTTTGAAAATATCCGTCAAATATGATTTACATCTGAATATTTTTTCAACATTCTTTGTTGGACCTGGAAGAAGACTATCTATAGTGGAATTTTGCAGTAAATGGTAAATGTTTCTTCTGATAAAACTATATACAAAAATGACTACTCACTGAAATGGATAATACAAAATGAATGAATTAATTAATAGTCCATGTTTTAGATTTAAGGAGGCGGAAACTTACAATAATATTGTTTTGTGTTATTTTATTTTAATGTTTGCGAGATATTTGTGTTAAAATTATTTATTTATGTTTAGGAAATTATTTTTTAAATATATTACTGAAAATGTAAAAGGAAGAAGTTTTATTACACACATACTCGAAATTTTCTAGCTGCGCATTTTTGTGAGCAAAACAAAAGAATTTGTACAGTAGCCGGCAAATATCTTGAAATTTTACGGCGTAGTGGGGGGAAATTTGCGCATGTACCATTCCACCAAAGAGATCCAAATTTTGTCTTCTGCGCATTCCCCCACTACGCCAAAGAATTTCAAGAAGTTTGCCGGCAGCTGTATCATCATTTTTCAATCAAAGTTCTAAAAATGTTTTTTTCTTTACATTATAAAAAAATCCTTTTTAGATATAGATAAGAAGATTTCCAAATCAAAATTCACATATTCAAATGAAGAAGACAGGACCAATAACCATTTAATATTGTACTGTTACCCTTGACTAGATGTGTTTATCTTTTTAGATAAAAAAAAAACTTTTTTCAAATCAAGCAAAGGTAAGGACTAAGGAAAATAAAACTTATTGGTGATTTCCTCCTGTGAAAGCTCCCGACCTCTTTGATTATTATACACCCACCACATATACCACCACGAAAGAACTCACTTTAAACATCTTATCCACTGGTAAATTTTGTATAGTTGACAAATTAATTCTTGTACAGTAGAACCTCGTTAATTTGAAATTCAAGGTACCCAAAAAAACATTTCGAATTATGAGGAACCCCATTATTCCGAAATCCAAGGTTCAAAAAAATCGCGGTGCAATTGTGAAATTTGCCAAAAAACATAAAACTCGTGTAAAAATCCATTTGTTTTTTTGAAAAAGCCTGTATTTTTGCGTAATTCAAGAAATCATTTTGAAAATGCAATATTTATTATGCTAATATAAAGATCGCTACATTTATATTACTAACGTACTTATCAAAAAAAAATCGAAATATTTTTTGAAACCTCATAAAATAAAATAAAATATTAAATCATGTGACATATTATGTATTGAATAATGACGCAAGGGGCTAAAAATTATTTGAAATTATGAATTACTGGGATTTTCGAATTGTTGGGGTTAATCTACTATAAAATTTAGGTTTTAAAAAATTTAGAATTATGGCGAATTTCAAATTATCAGGGTTCGAATTAACGGGGTTTTACTGCATTAATGTTATAAACTTTGTAGTTTTGATCACATTAGATTGCAATCATCAAATGTTACATCAACAAAAATATAAATAATAAATTAAACAATTGTTTTATCAAAGCTTGATTCATTGCCACAATAAAATAAGGATTAATGAAATTAAAATAAAACATTGTTTTACACAAGAAATATTATTGTTATGTGTTTTATTCAATATTGTTAGACTCGCAGTCAGAAATTCCTAAATTAATAAAAAGCAGAGACGCTGTTTCGTTGTGCCCTGGAAAGAAAATATCTTTTGTATAAAACCAATTCATTTAATTAAATTTTATATTAATTTATAGAAATGCATTAAATAATTTTCAACAGTGAAATAATACTTCAATATGCATACGGGTTATATTATGTAAAAAATAAGAAATGAAGGGGAAGGCAGAATTGCGAAAGGAGGAGAATCTTCAAAATATGCTGGTACAATCTACCGATGTGAGAAAGAAATAGCCGAGCTAATTTTTTTTTTCAATTTAATGCTTCAACAGGCTAAGAGGAGTAAATCACATTAATTGTGACTTCACCGGGAATCGAACCTGGAATCCTTGGTGAGAGAAACAAGTGTCATGCCAACTGGGCTATGATGGCCGTGTAGAAATAGAGAACCATCGATTAGTATTAGAAATAAAAACAAAGTGCTGTCATTTAAAAAATGCAGAATGTGAAGCAAAATTCTAAGATAAAATGGAATGGCAAACTCAGCAATAATCAGTCTGACAAAGATATAGAGAAACCGGTTTACTCAGAAAATAATCTAAATCCATCAGGTAAAAGGTGGTGTTCCTTTTTGCACTTGAGAATGAAGAGACGTGGTGCTGGAGACGGACGTTACACATCCCATAAACCACTATCTCTCTATCCTCCAAAAAAGATTTTTAGAACTATGATGCTTAGCATATATAAATTAGCATTAAATGAAGAAGAATATAGTACGACTCACAGTATATTTGTAGTGGATATGTATGTAATGAATGCATTGAAAAAAATGTATATTCACCATATTTCTTGGCCAATATGTAAGGAGACACTGGTGAGGTTTGAGGGTTAGGATTGGCGCCATTGAGCAGTAACCATTTCACCAACTGTTCATGACCACAACGGGCAGCGAGGTGGAGGGCAGTGTAGCCATTGTACTTAGCTTTATTTACAGGGCATCCTGTAAAAGAGAAGTTCAGGCAGATTCATTTATCCAAAAGTTTTTATTTTCTCGCATATTTATATTGAGATATCAAAGATTTAAACATGCGAGGCAATACCAGAGTTAAGAGTGACAACAAACTTAGCAACACAATTCCAATAATGACAGGCATACAACAAGAAGACAGTTTAAGTCCATTTTTGTTCAGTTTGGTTATGGATGAACTGATAGAAGAGATCCAAACGCTCTAACTAGGATGAAAGAGAAAGTTGTCAGTGCAGTGTATGCAGACGATGCTATAATCATAGCAGAGAAAAATAATGACTTACAAATAATAATGCTTGACAAATTACACAATGTTTGTAAGAAATACAAAATGGCGATCGCTATCGGAAAGACTAAATGTATGACCTTCTCTAAAACACTCAAAACTTGTAAGCTGACTGTAGAAAACAAACCCTTAGAACAGGTTAGCACCTTAAGATATCTAGACATAGACCAAGTTGGAGGAGCTGATCTGTGTGAAGAAATACAAGCCCAAGTTAATAAGGCAGCAGCAATCTCTGGTGCTCTAAAATTCACAATTTGGAAGAATAAGGATATGGCCATCAAGAGCAAGATGAGAATCTACAAAGCATTCGTAAGGCCAATAATAGAATACAGCATTAAAGCAAGGGCATAATCAGGACTAAACAAATATTGAGGACTTCCAAGATGAAGACAACTTCTGTTGCCTATTCCTATGTTTTTAATTCTCATGCCACTGTAATAAAAATATTTAAAATATTGTGTAGTTTGAATTATTAATGAACCGAAAATTACTTTTATGAGAATACAAACCTGCGTTTATAAGAGTTTTCAAAAGAGAAAAATCTTTAAGTTGCTTGGTAATGATAGCAAAAACTGAAAGGAAAAACGGTCCATCTCCCTTAATATTGCAAGTGTCGACATCAGCTCCTGAAAATATTGTAAGTATCTATAAAATAAATTAATTGCAAATTATTATTAAAATACCAACACAAAGATGCTGTCAAAATTTGTAGTTTTTTTTTAGAATGTATGTCTCATTGTCAAAAAAAAACTAAAGCCTATAAAATTATCTGATGGTATGTACCTTATCGGATATTTTCAGTTTGTGTAATGAACTATGTATTTCATACTTTGCTATGGATAAAGAAACATGAGACAGACATTCAAAACATCAAATAAATGAAATTACTATTTTTTTTATGAATGTTTGCATTTATAATTATTAATTCATATAAACATAATTCCTAAATTATGCACAATCCTTAAATGAAACATTCATTTGATTTGAGCAAAAATTTGTATGACACAAAAAAATTAAAAAGAGTCAACCATTTTGATTATTAAAAAAAATAATTAAAAATAGAAAAATTATAACTGAATTATTTTATTTTACCTAATTCAAGCATTAGCGATATTATTTCTTCACACCCAATCAGACACGCTTTCTGAAATTTTTTGATTATTATTTCTATTATACAAATTATTGGATATTTCATGCTAATCAATATATTTAGTAAAACTTTAAATGCTTTGATTTCTCAAAAGAGAATAAATTCAAACAATCAATTTATTTACAAACAAGGTTAACTTATGAAAAAACACCAAGAAAAAATTGAGATGCATCTGTTTACCAAAAATGGTGTATATCCATTAGGTGGTAATGGTTTATTGATTGCATTTGGAAATTTTTTGAGTAACTCGAAACTTCTGTGCGTCATTTTTTGATTTTCAAATGAATTCTGAAACAAATGAATGTTCAAGATACAAAAAAGATAAAAAGATAGAGTATTTTATTGGAAAATCTTTCACAGCACAAATTCAAACATTGCAATATCAAATGGATTAAATATTATTTAACAACCCATTTAAGCACAAGTTGAAAATGTCATAAAATCATTAATTAAAGTACTTTAAACATTAAAATTTGATTGTAATACATACGCTAACTGCGTAATGCAATTCCAGGACAATTTCATTAATATTCTTAAGATCCTCTATGGGTTTCGATCCAAATCTGGACTTCGGTAATTTTCTTGTCAAAATTTTATAAATTATGTTGTCGATTCCAAAAGTAATTAAAACAATAGCAAGTCCACTAAAAATAATTATTAAACACACTTGAATTGTATAAAATTGAGGATTGCATATTTCTGCAATTGACCTGAAAAGTAAAGCATATCGTAAATTTAAGTAAGTAACATAAAATTCTTTGAATATAATTTTCATTATTTTCACTATTTTTACCATTCCATATTTTCTTATAAACGTGAAACCTTTCAACCCACTTTGATTTACCGCCTTTTGTGACTGCCTTTGATAAACCATAAGCAATTCATGATCTCTGTTAAGCCAAAAATAAGTATGTAGGTACCTACAATTTGAAACAAAATTATAACAAAACAAATAATTGTCTATTCTTCCAATGATAAGGAATTTGATAAGAATGTCACTTTTGACATTTCGGTAGTAACACAAATTTTTATTCGTGTATTTTTTGTTAGAATTATATGTGATTTACCAAAATTTAACAAATAATTATTTTATAAATAATAATAAGACAAAATTTACTACTAATAACATTGATCTGCGCAGAAAAATATGACGGGTATTTGGAACATAAGATGCTGAATACATTATATAAAAACAATACCTTTAGTCTTTTCGCTTTAGTGTTTTGCATATTTGTAATCTTTGCAAGTTTTTTTATAAACACTTTAATAACCAAAGGTAAACAGATCAATTCACTTTTAAGATTATTTGCAGTTAAGCACGGTTGTTAATCAAATAATTTTTTCTTCCAATACTTTTTTCAGTAAGTCACAAAAAAGCAATCATGGCCCAAACAGGACTGTTGGTACTGTCAAATTGTTCAAAAATTTCTAATATTCTCGCCTCTGCTAAAAACCATGTCAATAAAACACTATATATTTCATTTGCACCAGCGCTTAGTCTTCCTGTACTTTCTTACAGTAAACACATAACTGGAATATACCATCAGGTAATTGAACACAAGTCTCTTAAATAGAACAATTTCTTTTAAAATAATATTTAGTGCCACTGATCAGTGGTCAGGTGTTCCGGAATGTTATGTCTCATGACTTAGGTTCACTGAATCTTGCATTTTAATATCATATAATGTAGAGGTCAACTATTATGAGATAGTTAATATTAAATATAATATAATAAATTATATTGCAGATATAACTGTGTTACATCATATTGTAATGTCCCAGTTACATAATAATGCTCACAATTCTTAGTTATTTACTTTTTTAACAATAGTAACAATGCAATTCCAAGGCGTTAGTAATAGTATAAATGTTTTCTTTCAGATAACTGATAGATAAATTTAATAATTTACTTATGTGTTTTATAAACTTTTTGCCAAGAATATTAAATTGAACATAAATCATTTCACATCACCATATGATGAAAAGGATGACAACGATGCTAATATAATAATCATATTAGCATCGCTATCATCTTTCATCATATAATAATCATAGAGTAGCTTTTTGGTCTTATGGTTAGGACTCTCGCCTCGAACCTCACTCCAGACCAGCACTTAGTCCTATGTTCATAGCATAAGCGTTTAGCTTAGTTTGAAAAAAGTAAGAATATTGACGTGATATATTCCGTGTTCACATCTTTATTTTTAAAAAAAAAGTTGTCATTCATGGTCATGGAAGATGTGAACTGAACTCTTAAAAAATCTTTTTAGATAGATTTAGTCCGGCTTTATTTATGCAATTATAGCTTTCCGTGGACAATTGCTGCCGAATGAGGAGACAATATCAATTACAATACTTTTTGCAGTCAATTCAGATATGCAGTGATCTTGATGTCCGAGTTTTGATTGAAAATGTGAAGAATCCAATTCTAAAAGAAATTCGCACATTAAGCCCAGTCGACTTAGTGATATTTGATCATCTTCCTAAATGTGAACCCAGAGATTTTGCACGTACTCATTTTTCAAATTTAAGAGCCGATTTTTCTATCATGAACATTGGTAAGTTTTTTATTTTACTCTAATCTAATTTTGTCCAATCTCTTAGTAACTACTCCATTCCAAAGTTCGGCATCTATATCTCTTTCTGACATCATTTGAAATATTTGTAAATGATAAGAAAATTTTACCACCGCACTGATTATGTTTTTTTTTTGTTAAATGGAGCACTTTTCATGTACACATTTATTTTGACATAAACCGTATGCTTTTTTAACATTAATGTTTGAGATATTTAATAGTCATGTCATAACAGTGCCCACCAATTGTTGTAAATTATCTGATATTATCTAGCATTATCTGATATTTATCATTATGTATTTATTAATATACATACATATTACATATTTTCTTATCAAAGAGAAACAGTAATTTTTAAAAATCATTTAATTGTAATAATTTATTCACAGAAGAGTCGAGCAAAGGGGAAAGTCCAACAAATACACAAGGAAATAATAATTCAGACGGCAATACCTTTGACTATGTAGCCTTGGGAGGAACATTTGACAGACTGCACACCGGGCATAAAATTTTGCTTTCTGAAGGAGTTTTGCGGGCGAAAAAGCATCTTACTGTCGGTGTTACAGATGTCAACATGATAAAATGTAACAATATTTCTTTTCTTGCATTTTGTGGAAAACCTTTCTTCAGTAAGGAGTTCCTGAAGAATATATATTTTATCCTGACTTGATCTACCTGAGTTGTCATTTATTTTTTTATACATGAACTCTCAAAAATCTTACATAATTTGTGAATAAGATTTCGAGAATCACAAAAATACCAAATTACTTCAATTATTCATAGACATATTATTCATAGGTCCTTATCAATGAAATTGCCATTTTATATAGGAAAATTCAAACATTTTTATTTATGAAAAGTATATATGTACGGTCGAACTCGGTTATGACGAGCGGAGCGGGACAGACTAAATTTGCTCCTTACAGCCGGGACTCCTTATATCCGGGATAGATAAATTTCATTTTCTACATTTTTTGATTGTGTGATGTTATTTTCAAGAGCAACCAAATAAACATCCTTATTTTTCCAGAGCGATGAAACTGTAAGACGATAGTGAAAACTTTTTACAGATTTCGGAATTTTTGGCACCGCGTTCACGAATTTCACGAATAATTTCGACTTTTTCGTGAACCGAGAGATACTTTAGTTTGTTAGTGGACATGTTTTCGATATAATATTTCGCATTTAACTGATTAGGCTTTTAAATGCTAATACAGTAAACTGCATAAAATAAACTGTCACTTCAAACATTTGGAAACCCCCAATAATCGGAGTTATATGATCAATATTCTCGACCTTCAGTTCGGCATTGCTTTGGTAAGAAATGCCGACGAACTATTGTTTACCTGTGCATGTGGCATTTTCGGACACACAAGTTTGTATACATCATAAAACCCTAATTAAGTGCAAGCCGCTTTAAAAGCAAAGTTCATTGTTATGAGTACATATTTTTTTTCTTTAACCCAAGCAAATATGTATGCAGAGTTTCTAAAATTTGCTCCATATATCCAGGAATCGCGCTCCTTATAACTGAGAACGATTGTCTGGGAATATGCGCAAATCAAAATTAATTCACAGTTTTGCTCATTATAGCCGAGATCTCCTTATATCCAAGCTCATTATAACCGAGTTCAACTGTATTTCATATTTTGAAGTATTGATCATTGTTGTCAATAACCTTTTGCCATTTTAATGGGAGTTCATTGATGCCTTTGCTGTAGAAATCCTGGGATGGGAATCGATGAATTCTTTAAAAGCCTTTTACACCGCCCTTCAGAATTGAAATTTTTCCCTTGTAAATCCAAATTCTGAAAAAAATGGAAATCGGTTGGTACAAATCTGACAAGTAAGGTGGGTGACGAAGAGTTTTCAGTCGAAGCTCCTGTAATTTGAAGACGGTCCATTGTGCAGTGTGTGGACGAGCATCGTTGTATATAAGTAGTGGACTAGAGCAATTTACAAGTCTCGGTTGTTTGATAGCGAGTTTGTCCACTTTAATTTGTCCATCACAAGTAACAATCCGATTCAGAATTCTCTCATTTATCTGCGGACTCAACAAAAAAAAAAGGCAAGCCTCGATGCAAGTTTTCTATTGTTCTTCAGTAAGTTCATACTGTACCCACTTTATGAGCTTCTTTATTTTCTTTTTAGCGAAATTTAAAATAAATTAAATTTTAATAATTATTATTAATGAAATTTAATGAAACAACTGTCACACTAAAAATATTTAACTCCTAAAACTTAATAATAATATTTATTAAAATTTTATTTTTTTAAATTTCACTAATAATAATATTTATTAAATTTTAATTCGTTTTAAATTCATTAATAATAATTATTAAGATTTTATTTATTTTAAATTTCGCTAAAAATAAATATGGAGTTCTACAAATTAAACACAAAAACCATAAATAAATTCTTTATTTTCCCAATTTTATTGAAATGAATCAATATGTATCATTTTGTCACTTACGTTGAAAGCTGTTGCTAATTCTTACGTGGTTTGAGATGAATCCACTTCCACTATGGCTTCCAATTTATCATTATCGACTAGTCTCTGGTCGTCGAAAACAATTGAATAACTAATTTTGAAAAAGGAATGTCATAGCTTTAATATGACATTAATTTGAATTCCAAGTGGAATGCAAGATATCAATCTTTAATGACAATTTTATAGGTGAGGACCTAATGGATATAATATATATAATCTATTTAATTGCGTTCTGCCATAATGGCATGATACATTTTGTTTTATTTCACAGCAAAAAAATTGTGGGAGCTAATTGAACCCACAAATATCAGGATCAAACATATTAAACAATTTTTAGAAGATATTGATCCTTCTTTAGAATACAATGTGGTTCCAATTCAAGACATGTATGGTCCAACCAAAGACGATCCGAGATTACAGGTAATATAAACTAGCATAAATTCATAGCACGCATTGGTTGATTCATTATATATATACATATATGAAAGTTTTACAGTAAAACTCCGTTGATTCGAACCCTGATAATTAAAAATTTAAAAAATACACAAGACCTAGTATAGAATGTTAATTTTATAGTTGATTAACTTCAATACTTATTCCAAAACCCCGAAAATTTGTAATTAGAAATAATTTGTAGACCCTTGCGCCATAAATCAATCCATTTTAAGTCACATGGTTCGATTTTTTTTTTCAAGTTTTAAAAAACTAACAATGCACACATGGATTTTTGATCACACGAATCTGTGTGGGTTGTCTTTTATGTATTTTGCGGTATCTTGTGGAATTCCATTTATAGATATTATGTCGCGATCCCTAAAACCGGGGAATCCTGTGTATGCATTCTTCAGTTGGCTGCCTAGATATGTGTGGATAGTTTTAGTTTGCACTAATGCCTTGTACTTTATATTGAATTAATTTACTTTTTTGGTCTTTGTGTTGTTAGAATGTATAATTTTTTGTAAGAAGTTATTATTGACTTATCTCACTATTTCATGTATTTGTGGACAATTGTATTTCTGTGCTTGTGTTGGTCCATAAGATGTAATTTAATGTTAAAATCGACTGAAGATTGAAGGAACCTTCCATAAATCCAAAAATAACCCAACTTTTTCGATTACAGCCATCCTAATGTGAGAAATTGAAAAAAATATTTTGATTTTTTTGATTAATTTTGAATTTACGGGGTCCCGCATAAATCAAAATGTTTGGATTTCGAATAAACGAGGTTTTACTGTATTGAGTTATGACTGCCGTAGTACAGTGTGGATATTGACTTGAGCCCTTGACTTTTAGATTTACTTGCGCCCGCAAAAAAAAGTTTTGCGAAAAAAGGTGGGATTTGCTTACATTATAGTAATGAAGATTGTGGGGTGGGAATGACGTAATAATGCATGAGTTTGCAGTATTATTTTATTATTACCTATAATCTGTTGAAAATGACAATCCTTTTATTACATATTTCGGCCGCTACTTAAGGGTGTGAGAACAGCGCTATCTAGAGTAGCATAGCGTTGCCATAACGTTAGTTATGGACATCATTAAATAGATAATTATTTTGATTAATATTATTATTATTTTGATTAAATTGAATTATATGTTTTGATTAAATTCCCTCCCCTAGCACAAGAGCTAGTCTCTTGTTGGAGAGGTACAGCGTAAAAAATTATGTATTAATTACAGTTTTAATAGACTAGAAAATAGACTAAAAAAATGATATATAACAAACTGTAAGTCATATTAAGAAATAAAAAATAAATAGTTGATTAACTTTTTTTATTTATTTCTTTATATGACTAACAGATTGTTATATATCTTTTTTTTTTTGTATATTTTCTAGTCTATTAAAACTATTATGATTAATACATCATTTTTTACACTCATATTTATTTATTTTTCGATGAAATATGCGTAAGTATTAGTATTTTATTAAAAAAGAATAAAGTCAATCTTTTCATTTTATTTAATAAGAATTTAGAAATCATACTAATTTTGAAAACAGAAAGAGATCAGCTATTAAAAAAATGATTCTAACAATTTTGAAATCATACTAATTTTGAAAATGGAATGAGACCAGCTATCGGATAGGAAGTTACGGATCGAAATTCAAAATTATTATTATTGGGGATGGTATGATTTATATATATGTGGGTGTGAGCTTAGAGTGTTGTTCGTAAATTATAATTAAAAAAATTCTTAAATGAGTTTGTGTTTCATGTGTGCAATGTCATAAGGAATGCCTTATTTAAAAAAAATATTTATTTATTTTTAACTTCACACAAATATAATTTAATAAAATTTAATCATAATATAAATGGAATATTAAAGCATACTCTTTTTAAAAGATAAATTACTATTTCACATATTCATAAAGGGGGGAATTGTCATTATACTATTACAGAATAAAAAGCACATCAAAAATAGAAAACATTGGTTATAATGAGTGAAACATTTTATATGCATACTTACTACACTTGGTCATGTATGTGTATAATTCCAATATACAATTGTTTTCTTTAATAAAATTTTCATTTATGATTTTAATAATTAATCATCCCAATAATAATAAGTTTGTTAACTGTCTGTTTGTCCGTAACGTAGCAAATTAAATATGTATTATAAATAACCAGATCCTTTTTGCATGATTATTCTAGATTGTATATAAATTATAGATTGTTAGAGTATTATTATATTATAGATTAAAATAGAGTAAATATAAATATGTATTATTAATTTAATATAGAATGTAGTAAAAAAAATATAAAAAATTCGATTGTACAATATTAAGGTGGCGACTGACATGAGCACTTGCTCAATGTGAATATTCGTATCAAGAACTTGTTCGTTGCGAGAAAATGCTCATGACTTCTGAATCTTCGCGACGAATATATGCTTGAGTGTGCTCCATCCCCAGCAGTTGTAGTTCAAATGGCGGACGTAGAGGTAGTGTGTGCTGCGTTCCTTTTAATCCGTTATTGTTATTTAAAAAGAAAAGAAAGCGTATCTGGACAGCAAAAGTGTTTTTTTTTTACTAAAACTAAAATACCATAACACAAACAGATCAACGAGTGCGAAACGCCAAACGCGCACACTCTCGGCGGTGCTCGTGCCAGAAACTAGTTCGTCATCGAACTGCTCGGCTCGCTGTACTGACATGCCGAATATTTGACTTGTAACATGCTCACATTGAGCATGTCAGTCGCTACCTTTAGCTAATATACAATATGCAGTATCTAACTTAAAAAATAAAAAAATTCCTTTTAAGTTTGTTTTCACATTATGTAATTCTTAAATAGTTATTCGTCTCCCATATAACATCTTAATTAATTTTTTATGTAATGCATAATGGATTTACAGTTGCTAATTGTGAGTCGAGAGACAGCAAGGGGAGGAGAAAAGGTAAATGAAAAGCGCCTTGAAAATAAACTACCTCCAATGGACGTATATTGTATAGAACTTGCAGCTGAGGCACAAAGCCAAAGTGAAGAAGAAGAAGAAAAAGTTAGCTCAAGCAATAAAAGAATACGATTGTTGGGGACTGTGTTAAAAGAACCACAGGTTTGTGTTGTCGCTTGTTAATATCAACTCTTTAATAGCTATAATACGGTAATAAATAAATTATGTGTGATTAATATATAAATAAATTATGTGTAAATAATATATCGTGTTCATTATTTATTTCTTCCAGGATAATCCAAGCATACCAGCGTCTCCATATATAGTTGGTTTGACTGGAAGTATCGCCAGCGGTAAAACAAACATTGCAGAAAGTTTAGGGTATGATACATTTATTGGGTTTTGTTTGGTTGGTGAAAAATGTCACAAAAAGGATTTTTAAGAATCTTAGAAAATGAAACCATATCAGAGTTAATGTTACATCTTTTAACTCCGCTAGTAGATTTTTACATGTTTAAACCCTGCTTTGATTTTAGTTTCAGGAATGTTAGGGGTGATTGCATAAACTTGACTTACAGCATTCGTTCCTTAAAAACATAGATTTTCATGAAAATGGGGTATTTCATTGGTGGAAAATGCAAAAATCAATTGTTTAAATGAAAGATTAATACAAACCAAGTTAATGCAACCAGGCATTAGACATTGTTTTATCTGAGTTGTATCTATATTATGTGTTTGTATCAGTATAGGTAATAGTACATATTTGTAATAGTATTTTTTAACAATTTTTCGTATATTTGAGTTCTTATGACCTTTTTACTATAAATAGTACTAATCATAAAATAGTACTAAAATCATAAAATAGTACTAAAAATACAATTATAATGCAAATATTTTCATGTTCTTACAATTATTCCTGAGGATTATGATAAAAGATTCATTGGCATTCAGTAGATTAGGACTCTACCGGAAATCACCTCGGCCATTTATCCCGACCGAAATATATTTGTCCCGACAAACCATTGAGGTAAATTGTTAACATATTATAATTTTTTTTTCAAAATATAATAATTTTGCATTGAAATGTCATTAAAAAAATTAACAGTCAAACAATTATTATGTATTGAACAATATTGGGTCTTATGCAAAGTGGGTTATGCTGCATATAATATGTATTCACTAAATCCAAGGATGTTATAATTTAATTAAGAAGTGAACCGGTGAAGACGGGAAATCATGCGACAGAGACGAAAGTTGTCATCTTGAACAACCTGCTTAACCCGATAAGCATTGAGGAATGCTAATAATTTTTCTAATAAACACATATAATTTTTGTAAAAAAGTATACAGTTTCTTACCTGGATTTGGCGAATATTAATTTCAAATACCCGTGACCGGTACCCGGCAGAAAATGACCACCCGGTAAAGCCCTAACATACATATGTCAATCATAAAAATTATTGTGATAATTGTTAGTTTTGTGATGGAGACGGGAAAAAACTAATTATGTTAGAAATATTTATTAATTGGGAATTTTGCAAATTTTTACTAAGTACGATTTTAATTTCAGGCAACTGGGAGCAGGAGTTATAAACTGCGATAAACTAGCCCATGAATTGTATAGGCCTGGTCAGCCAATGAACGCTACCATAGCTGAAACGTTTGGGCAGGATATCATTGATTCTAATGGGGAAGTGGATCGCAAAAAATTGGGCCAAATTGTTTTCAATGATCCGGTAAATTATTTATTATATTTATGTATAAAATTATTTGTATTATATATTTATTCACTGAGTCTTTTTAATGTCTTCATAATTAAATGTGTTTTAATTTGGAGTTGTTTATCTGTTTCGTTAATGTATTTTTCACAAGCTTTATAAATAGTTTCAAAATTCTGCTCTGCTATAAATTGACGAAATATTTTTGAATCTATATATACAGTCAGACTGGTCTACCCCATATTTTCCAATAATTTTTTTTTATTGCAAATTCAATAATTTCTGATGGCCGAAGGCAGAAACATTTACCACAAAATTTAAAAAGCTTTTCGTTATCAAACACCTCTATTTTACCACGCTTATATTAGCTTCGCGTGTTTGCCTGTCTGGAACGAATCTTATAATCGATATTTCACCCATTTGCCATTGTCCAATCAAGCTGAAATTTCATACACAGACATATTCTCGATGTTCTCGAATCTCGATTCTCGAGTACACAAATCAATTCAATTCATCAGATTTACTAATTAATCAACAAATCCATCATAATTAATTAATCAAAGCTTTATATGGAAAATTACTTAATGAGCTCACCAAAAATGGCGCTAGTTTCCTACTGATGTGGTTTTGTATGCTGGGTAATATTAAAACTAAAAAGTAGAAAATTATATTACATGAAAAAAAAATTTTAATACATATTTATTTGTATTTACATTATAAATAAATAAATAGCTATAGTCATAGGCATTTAAATTTACCCACTAAAAAGTAAAAATTAAATTTTCGGACAAATTTTTGCTTCGCTCCAAATAAAAGCATGGGCGCTTTCCCTCCATTAACAACAGAATTCTGTCTATATCAATATCGTAAGTGTTCACCTTTTATTTGGAGAGTGAAGCAAATTTTTTTTATCTTTTATTTTTTATTGAAAATTTATTCTATACTATTTAGTACATTTAAATGTAAGCATAGTTTAAAAAAAAAAATTATAATTCATGTTATATTCTTACCAATGGTATCGCAGCTTTCTAATAATGGCTTTTTTGAATTTCGATATTTTGCATTTGACTTGGAATTCCAAATTCAAAATAATGTCATATTAAAGCTATGACATTCCTTTTATTAAATATATATTTGTTTTCCCGCCATTTATTTTTTATTTGATATCGCTGTGTCTGCAACCATGGAGAAAATGAAAATTCACAAGTTCTGTCATGGCACTAATGCTGCACAGACAGTATGCAATCTCAACGATGTGTATGGACCAGGTACCTCAAATCAACGCGCAGTGTGTTTTTGGATTGATCACTTCTGTTCGGGAAATTTCAACCTCAACAATAATCCCGTAGATCACCAGAGACTACAGTTAATAATGACCAATTTCAAGCTATAGTGGAATTTGGTTAAGTTTTTACAAGAGAAAATTTTTAACAGACAAGAGGTGGTGATTCCGGTCCCAGGATTTCTATAGTAAAGGCGTTATTGAACTTCCATTAAAATGTCAAAAGTACATCAACAATAATGGCCGATACTTCCAATTAATTAAATACATAATTTTCAGAAAAAATAATTATGTATATGAATTTTTCTATGTAAAATGGCGATTTCTTAGGTAGGGGTGTATTCAAAAAACCTACTTTTCTCAAATAAAATAATATCCTGGCAAAAACTGTAATTTTAATTAAAGGAATCTTTGCATTCATCTATATAAAAATTATACATATTTAAATCCGCCTACCGTTAAAAACATATCACCGAATGTACATTTTCTTGTATATACTCTGTTTCTTGTTTTTTTAGACAAGACTTATCGAACTGAATAACTTGCTGTGGCCTGCCATCATAGAGTCGGCTCAGCAACGTGCCCAGCAATTGGGCCGTGACGGATACAGAGTTGTGGTGATCGAGGCAGCAGTGCTCATACAGGCTAACTGGCAGAAGTTTTGTCATCAGGTCTGGACCTCTATCATTCCTCCAGAAGAGGTCAGCTAAAGCAAATACTTGTTGTTTTGTTAAACTGAAAAATAATAAATTGAAATTAAAATTGTGTGTTTTTTGTTTATATATTATAGGCTATAAAAAGGCTTAAAGAGAGAAATGGATTGTCAGAAGAGGCTGCCAAGGATAGATTGGCATCGCAACCGACTAACGTCGAACAAGTAGCCGCTGCTAACGTTGTTTTCTCTTCTCTGTGGAGCCGTGAATTCACCTTGTTACAGGTTAAGAAGGCCTGGATAAATCTTTTAAAATACTTAGATGAAAATAATATTAAATAAATTGATATCATTATTGCTATTCCCGCAGTGCGTCATATTTTTAATGTTAAGTTATTTATGTTAAAATCTAATCTTCTTACAATGTAAAACTTGATTGATTCAAAGTGTACTTGGTGTACATAAAATTAAAGTCAGAGATCAAAATACATACTTAACAAACTCACTTTTATTGTTGAATTAATTTTTATATTACGAAAAAAGTACAATCATTTTTCTTTTGAATCATTCAAAAAGATTCTCACATAAATATAGTTTATGAAATGAAAATCATTTGTAAAGTTGTAAACATTAAATTTAATATGTATTATCTGACAAAAATTCTCAATCTGGTGATATTTGCTATTGTTATAATGATTGTTAAATAAATATATAAGTAATTTTTATTAATAATGTAAATACCTTTTTGATTTTTTATATTAAATTTTTTATATAATAATGTTAATCCCATTCATTACAATTAAATGAATAATGTTCAATAATATAAAATCTTCTTATTTATTTGTCAAAAAATTAACTTTAACTGTATACCTAGAATATGTCACTGGTTTTTTTAGTTCTTGAGTTTTATTTATAAATCAAGAGCCGTAGTTTTGAATCCACCAATACAAAAGAGTTGTATTTAGCTCTAATTGAAATAAATTTTTTTTGTCTTCAATTTTAAAATAGACAGAATTAGAGATAGTAAAATCGAGGTCTACAGTCGTTGTTGGGTTCAGTTTCAACTGTTTAAAATGTGATGAGATAAAATAATGTATGTAAAAAACATTTAGCATAGAGGAGGAAAAGCATTTTTTCCCAAGTGTCCTTTCAGCTCTATACACTTTGTATTTCGTGATATTCCAATTTTTTAAGCCATCTTAAGAATATGATTTGTTGAACTCACAAGATAGGTCTCTGTTTCGGCAGTGACTTCCTCGTTTGACGTGAACCGCTTTCTGCCAAGCATTCTTTTCATGTTAGGAAGCACAAAAAAATTGGAGAACATGGTGGACAAGATAATAATTCGCAGTGTAATTCAACCAGTTTTGCTATGGCGATTGCGGATGAGAGAGCCGACATGGTGAAAGAGCTCTTTTTTCTTGCCAAATGGGTCCGTTTTCTCATCAATTCAGAGTGGAATCAATCTAATAAACCAGTATAGTACCGTCCTGTGATTATCCTTCCCTTTTCCAAATAGTCGGTGAAGATGATGCCTTGGAAATCTCGAAAACGGCGGCCAAGACCTTTCCGCCCGATGGAATCATTTTTTTTTTTAAAGTTTTGTTGCAAGTTTGTCCATTGTTTTGATTGTTCTTTCATTTCTGGCGTGTAGCGATGGATCCATGTTTCGTCAACAGTTAAGAAAATATGGAATAAAAAAAGTGATGGATCCATGTTTCGTCAACAGTTAAGAAAATATGGAATAAAAAATAAAAAAAAATCTGGAGTGCGATGGGTAAAGCTTTCAAAAATTCTTAAAACTTTAAAATTCTTTTAAAAATGTTTAAAAATTCACCTTGTGATCAAGTGGTTTGGGGTTTTGATTCCTAACCGTGGAAACCACCAAATTAGCCATATTCTTAATCTTAAAACACTAATAGTTTTGCAGTGTCAAGAACAAACACATATTCTATAATTTTTTTCAATATTGTACAATCTCACTTTTAAAAATGTAATACATATTCTTAATCACTGTGTTACAAAATGGACTAATTTAGACATTGAAATATATAGTACTTATTCTGATATTACTTGATATATTATCCAAAAAGTGAATATTTAATAACATAATCGCCCGTATAATGTAACCCCATTCTCTATTATAGAATGATATTCAAAATATTACACACAACATTAAAGTAATGGCATTCTGTATAAAATATTCACATTTTCATAATACTAATGTAAAATATTATGCGAGTCAAAAACTGGTACAAATACGAACAAAGAGACCTTTTCGTTCACTCAACGTGGAGATGTATTCACTTAAAGTTGTTACAATCTACATAATTGTTTTTCACATATGGCTGTATCGAGAAGGAGATTGTTCATTGTTGAATGAGACTAATGACAGTGAAGATACTCTTGTTATGGACAAAATGGTATCATTTAATTTGATTACGCCTATTCCCAAATATTAAATAAATTATAATTATCATTCTTATTAAAATAAATATACATAATTATATTATATTATATGCCTGTTAATGAAATCAAATAATATCTAGATAAAGTTACAAATCAAATTTTTGGCATTGAGAATTTGTTATTTTATTTTCAGATTGAAATTCTTTTACAATATCATCCCAGCAACTACAGATATACAGTTTTACTGTATGGAAATTTCCCTGGTAATGTTTATGTTTCATTAACAACCATAAAAAATATTGATCTGGTAGTAATGAGCCCTTCAGACAAACACTCGATTGCTTTTAGCATGCCTATCCCTGGAGACATAACCGAAAATTTTATTCAGTACGAAGTAGGTATAATGCTATTTTACATAGAAAATGCTACAGTTTTAGCAGAAGCTTTGGCTACCATAACACAAACAATATATTGGACTAGTAAAGCAAAAATTATTATCCACACAGAGCTTAAGGATAAAATGCCATTTATATTTTATCTTCTGTGGTGGTACAAATCTGTCAATTGTATTATATTGGATATCAATGCGGAACGTGAAATTACCGCCTTTGGGTATTCACCGTACGTTGTGAACGTACAGCCTGAAAATAGAAATCAATACGGGTGTTGGTCAGATAAAAAGGCAGACGAATTATACGAAGGAAACATGGAAGAATACTTGCATTGCAACAAAACTTGCGATGGCTTGGATTTTGATAACTGGTCACATGAAATGTTTATACAAACATGCGTTGAATTAAAAAACGTTTCACTGAATTCAAGTGTGGACATGTTTCCAGGAGTAACTGATTTAAAAGGATTCCCTCTGTCACTTCTTGCAATAGATTCTCCACCAACCTTGATAGTCGATGAAGCAAAACAGGGGTTAGACATGTTCAGTGGAAAAGAAGGAAAGCTGTTGAAGATATTAGCAGATAAAATGAATTTTACCGTGAAATACCGACACAATAGTCGAGATCCTAAGTTAAAATTTACCACTTACCTTAATGGATATTTTGATTTATCTTATCGACGATACGACTTAACGATGAATATTTTTTATTTGGTGCCTTTTTCTTTTCCTCAATTTGATCTCATGTATCCTGTGGAGGGAAGCGGACTCTGTTTCGTCGTTCACCGAGCGGGACAAATTCCAACCTGGCTTAATTTTGCAAACATTTTTGATAAAGTAACTTTAGTATTGCTATTGTTTTTATTTCATTTTGTAGTTCTGAATTTCTGTTTATTTTTAAGATTTTCTCACAAAAAAAGTTTTTTAGGAAGCCTCGGTTTGGCTTACACATATACACTACAGTTGTTTTTGTCTTTCCCAGTTCACTGGGTAGGCGATCACTTCTACTTGCGCCTTATAGTCTTCATTGTATTTTGGTTTATTTTTGTTGTGAACTTCATGTTTCAAGGATTAATTATATCTTTTTTAACATCGCCCAGCTATGAAGCGGAGATAGATACCTTTGAAGATTTGTACAGAAGTGGTTTTTTAATGGAAGGATTTCTTTCACCCGATGTATATTTGCCAGAAACATCCAAAATCTTTACAGGACTGAATAAAAGGTTGGTGGCATCATACGGATTATTTAGTTGCGCAAACGATCTGAGGAATACCAATACCAAGGGTTGCTGGATGGACTGTCTTGTAGCCAACATTGTCCAGAAAACGTTCAGAGATCAGTCCGGAAAATTAGTTGCCCACATAGGGAAGGACAGGATACACAATCACTATTTAACATATCCCATTACAAGGGAGTCGCCGCTCACAAAAACTATTGAAAAATACATCAAGAGAATTGGCGAAAGTGGAATAATGAAAAAATGGCGGGAATCCACTGTGGGTCCGGGTGGCGATACGAAAATTACAGGTTTTAAAGTTTTGGATATTGAAGACGTCCAAGGATGTTTTTATTTACTAATATTTGGACATTGTTTGGCGACACTTGTACTACTAATGGAAATTTTTATCACTTTCTTGAAAACCTTCATAAAAAAAATTATAAAAAAATACAGAAAGAAACAAGGTTGATTAAAATGTTGAAGTAAAGGAATAAATTTCAATTCGATTATTTGTACATAAAAATCTTGAGATGGAGAAACTCATTTTTGCTTTCAAAACTGTTTATCAAAGATTTGAAGAAATTATTTATTTTACAAGATTTTACAGCAACTTTCTTCTGCCGTATAAGCTGTTAGGAAAATAAAACTACAGATTGTAAACACTTTTATTAATATTTATTTCAGATTAATTTTCAAACTCATGTCAAACTAATGGGCACAAGATATACAAAAAATAAGCAATATTAGTCAAATGAGTACAGAAAGAAAAATACATTTAGTTTATAAACCAAACAAGTACATAAAATAAATTGATAAGGAATATAGTTTTCATCATCATCATCCTCAGCACCTTTAGTTCATCCATTCAGTTCAATACATCTTCCGCAAGCTTCTGCGTTGCTGGTTTTCTGATTGCTAAAATCTGTCCAGCGGGTTTTTAGTCTCATTTTTAGCCCCTTTTGCCTCAAGAGGTTACACCACTCTAGGAGAATAAAAATAAGGTAGAAATCGGGTGATTTTTTACAAGGAGGTGATTAGTTATTTATTTCATTAATTATAGTTATTTATATTTTTAAATTCTTTTATTTAACTCTGTTTGTTTGTTGTTGCGGTAGAATCTTGTAATTGATTTTTCAACAACTTCCCTACTGGCTGGAGCTCTGAAACTTTCAACATTTACGTAAAGCGGATGACTACACATTATTTAACCATTTTAGACATGATTAGATCATTATTTCGATTAAAATTAATAATCACGTCACTCATAATCAAGTACAGCAGGAACAGCTGAAGAACATGCCACTCGAAAATTTGTTTTAACCTTTAAAACAATGTGATTAATGTTTGGATACTGCTTGGGTGATGTTGAAAAATCAATTACGAATTAATGCAAAGAAAGCGTTTAAAAGCATATCTTAAATATATTTTTTTATTTACTTGTTTAAAGTACATACCAAATTATTTTATTGGAAATTTTTTGCAAAAGAACACAAAATGGCTGCGTTAAGTCTATTTCTGTATAATGCCTCCTCCCTGACAGAAAATAAGAATTATCGTAAGTGCATGATCTTCTTTTCTGTCTCGAACAAACATGCACCGGGGAAAGTTGCATGTCGAAATAGGCATAATGCTGCCATTTTATGTTTTTTTGCAAAAATTTTAAAATAAAATAATAGTTTAAATTGCACATTGATGAATAAGTGCCAATAAAAAAAATAAAAACAATTGATCACTCCTTTGTAAAAAATCATCTAATTTTTACCTAAATTTTATTCTTCCAGGGTAGTTAGTGTAACCCCTTAACAGACATTTTAGCTTTGTCAACTGATGTTAAACATTATCGAATAAAGTTGTATTTATTCTAAATTTGCTACAAAACTACTAACATCTATTCTGTAGACTTACACTGTTGTCAGTGAATAATTTCATTTGTGTTCATCATTTCAAGGAACAAGATTCTACAGAATAATAAAAAATATGGTTTTTACTCAACTCTAGAATATTTCTATTTATTTTTCATGTTTTGCTTTTTATACCTTTGTGTACTAAGTACCTAATGTTAACAAGTGATAGATTTTTGGTATTTCATCTTTAAATATATGAGCCATCTTTCACTCAACATAATCAAATCGGGGTGTTTTTAAAGAAATAGTGTAGAATTTCTTTAAAGCAACAAATCTTACTGGTAATTACAGTAGAACCTCGTTAATTCGAAATCCAAGGTACCAAAAAAATAATCCTGATGTGATTGCGAAATTCGCCAAAAATTGTAAAACTCGTGACAAAAGTCATTAATTTTATGAAAACCTTTTTTTGAAAATTTCGAAAATGCAATATTTATTATGCTAATACAAAGATCGCGACATTTCTATTACTAAATTATCCAATATTTACATATTTGTCATTCTCACTCGCAAAAAAAATTTTTTTTTTTTCCATTTTCTCACGTTTGGATGGCTTTAATCGAAAATGTTTAGAGTTTTCATTGAATTTATTGAAGGCTTCTTTAATCTTCACTCGATTTTAACATTCGATTCTGGCTTCTTTCTAACTCACACCAACGCACAGCACACTTGTGAGAAATAGAATCGTCCACAGATATGTAAAATAATAAAGTAAGTCAGTATGTATTAACTTCTTACGAATAAAATTAAACATTTTAGCAAGACAAAGACCAAAGGAGGAATTTAAAAAAATGAAAAAGAATTCTAGACATGTAAAGTATGAGGAATTAGCGCAAACTCAAACTATCCCCGCATGTTTAGGCAGCCAAATGAAACATGCATAGGATTAAAGAGTTAAGGTTGTTATTACGGTTGTTAGACATATTTAACTGTAATTTCGGATATTTTATACGCACCGTATGTATTATTATCCAACGTCATCAGGAGGACGATCTTTACCCGCGGAGGTGGAGGTCGGACTGATTAAAGGTGTTGCTTTCTAGGGCGTAAATTGTATGCACTTTGTTGTGGAGTGTTCTCTTCTTCTACGATAGAGGTCGCCAGTGTGCAATATGTACTAGTTACGTCGGCGGATTTTACTGCGACTTCTCTTAAGGGTTGAATCAGTGTCGTTAGAATAGGGCGCCAAATACTTAATAGTTTGTAACTGTCATCTCTATTGAAATTGGGATTTTTGATAAGTATCCAACGAAACGTCAAGATTCGCTTCTCGGTAATACATATGGTGCGTATAAAATATCCGAAATTACAGTTAAATATCTAAAGATAAAGTGGATTCCACAAGATACCGTGAAATACATAAAAGACATCTCACACAAATGTGCACAATCAAAAAGCCAAGCGTATTATCAGTTTTTTGTAACTTAAAAAAAAAAGAATTATGTGACTTAAAATGTATTGATTTATGGTGCATGGGTCTGAAAATCATAATGAATTAATGGTGTTTTTGAATTATTGAGGTTAATGAACTCTGAAATTAACATTTTGGGACATGTGTGTTTTAAAAATTTCAAATTATGGAAAATTTCGAATTAATGGGATTTTACTGTAAAATGTTTGCACCTTATTAACAAAGTGTTATATCACACCACATTACTAAAACACCATTATCATACTAGGCTTTTCTCAAAAATAGTAATCTACAGATATGACACAGTTTTGGCCAGTATTTTTTGAATTTCTCTAAAATATAAATTCAATTAGGATATGACACGTGATTTTGTTGAATAACTGTAATGGTATACTTAGTTTTAAATGATTATTTTACTTGGAAATAAGTTTTCACAATTCCAAATTAAGTATTTGACCTGTTGTACTCATACAGAATTTGGTTTGTGGGTCTCTCTAGCACAGATACATTTGAATAAGGATAATAATTAAATGCATTTGATGAAAATCACACAACAAAAATAGTTTTCACATTTAGTTAGTACATATATTTAATGCACATACTTTAAATTATTTCACATGTAATGTGGTCATTCAAACATTCAATAAAATGTTTAAATATTGAACAATCAAATTGTATGTAGTATGCACATAAAAATGATAGAATGCACATTGAAACAATTTTTGCCTAAGGTGCTGTCAGTTTTATGATCTTAATATGAATAAAAATGTTAATAGCTGCAGATGTTTTGTTTATTTATTATAATAACTCTCAATCTTGAATCAGCTGGATATATAATTCCTTTAAAATCTATTAAAATCCTTATGCTGAAAACTATGAATGTATGTTGGAATAATCCTTTCTAACATGAAAACTATCTGAGCACTAAGCATAATGATAGATATGTTGGAATGATCCATTTCAAAGTTAAAAGTATTTTTTTCAATGTTGTGTGGACTTCATTAGTACACTTAAAATATATTTGACAAATATATACTCTCCATTGAATAATTTTTACTATCTCTAGAAAGACTACGATATGAGAAAAATTATGTTACATTTTTTAACAATGTGTAAACAAGTGTTGAACAATTGAGCTTAACAATACAACTTGTTCATAAGTTCAGAATTTCTTTTATGAGCTTGTGAAATTGCTATTGATAATGATAAAATACCTTTAATAATAATAGAAGGTAAATTTTTTGTAGTACCTACATATTTTTTAATTTATTATTTTGTATACAAAAGATAATTTTACTATATTCTGAAATAATATATGAGTATTCTTATGTTAGGAAAATAGACCTTAGTTTTGGAATAATTATAATAAGTAAATGTATTTGAAAACGACATGTACCTGTACAGAGTCGTAAGAAATGTTTGTAAGAAATAAATTTTTTGTTCTGATATGCATAAATTTAATGCAAAAATATCCAAAAGTAATTTTTTCCTAAAAAGTATTAAATTTTTAAAATATTGTTATCAATAATACTGAGATTCTAGTTTTATCACAAGGATTTATATATATTTTGTTTTTAAATTCACTTTAAAAATTTTAAGTGGGATTTTGAAGAAATTATTCCTACATTAATTAATATCAAATTATGTAGATAGTTTGTAGGAAGAGCGTGATTAATTTTTTAAATCATCCCTAAATTCTATTTAATCACAAAATATTTTTAATATTACATGACCGAATGATAAAATTGGTTTTGAGATTTGCTGAACAGGAGGAAAAAGCTTAAATTTGAATAACAGACAAAATCTATTGAAATTTTTTATCATATTTTAAAATGCTACTTCTACTTGTCATTTTTTTTATTTATAAGAATTTTCTACACACTTTCAATCATCAGGTTAGATTAACTTGTTCAAATTGTGAAAATAACAAATCCTCATCGTTTTGCGACTGTCCATCATTTGAGTCGTCGCCTCCATCTCGTGCTGGTGGTCCATTTGGAAAATACTTCTGAAGAATTTCATTCGGGTTGATCTGAAAAATAAACAAATCTTACGATTAATTTGGAATCATGGGTGATTTATCAAAATGCAGCAGTTAGTTAAATCAAAGTAGATTCAAAAGTGTTTCACTTTTATTCAAGAGAATGATTCGAATTATTTTAAAACGTGATGCCAGAATTACATAAATTTATCTCGTATGTGTGAGTTTCAAGGTGATTGATTAATGAGGGATCAAAAAGGAGACTTTCTGGTCAAAAAAGCAATTATTTTGCCTGATCACCCTGACTTAGCTTCCTGAGATTTCTGGCTATTTCCAAAGATCATCTTGGCTATTCGAGAGGAAGGAAAGTAAAACAATGTGTGAAATACTAGTAGGTAATGAATGTTTGGAATAAGTAGATGAGTTTGTTTGTTTGGGAAGTTTGTTCTATAGAAGATGAAAGGCCGAGAAAGATATCGAAATGAGGGTAACTGTGTGAATAAGGCGAACGTTGCTTCGAATGAAATAATTTATAATAGAAATATGTCAACGGAATTCTAGTACCAACATTGATGTATGGGAGTGAAGTCTGGAGTAGGCAGAAGAGGAACAAAAGTAGGCTGAATACAGTGGAAATGGATCACTTAGGCGTTTGTGCAGCAAATCCATTAATGATAGAATGAAGAACGAACAAATTAGAAAATAATGAAAAACTAATCTAAGCTTAGTGAATAGAATTTAAAAAGGTAGTAGTTTGGGCATATTGAGCGCGAATGAATGAAATGAGGGAAGACTGATAAGAAAGATATATGATGCAAGTGACGGCACCAGAAAGAAAAGGCAGCCGCGGAAGACGTGACATAATCAGATTAATCACATACTCGAAGGTGGTCCTGTCAGGAGCCTCAATAGTTGTCGAGCTGTATATGTGAATGTAGATGAAGTGAAAATTGTGTGTAAAGACAGAAGAGTATGGCGCTCCATCCAAAGTGGGCTCTCTGGCTACCTGCGGGGTAGGCAGAGAGGATGGCGCAAAGTCATTATCATCATGAGCTGTAGGGCTCTGCGTAATATCAAAATATAGGACAAGATTCCATATTGTTTCTTCCTAAGAAAATAAAATGTTAAAATCACATATTTTTTCTTATTTTTACACAATAATTGGTACATATATTCATTTATATATGTATCAACTATTATTTTGAAAAAAGTATTTGAAAATAGAATGGGTCTTGATTAACATATGCGAAATTAGCACAAGATAGGGGAATATGGAAGCACCTTGTCTAGTCTTAGGGCCCTCGACCCTTCTAGGATAAGGCAATGAAGATGATGACGACGATTAATATATGTAAAAAATACAGATTATTTAACATAAAAATAGAAAAAAGCCTACTAATTAATGTACACTGAGTGTACAGTAATTTAAGCACCGTATGGGAAAGGTAAAAGCGTAAAATAAACGAACCGTCATCGCCCGGACTTCAGCGAAGTTGAAGTTCTTGAAGAAGGCAGTCTCCTGCAGGGACTTGAGCGAGCGCAGCCGACAGGTGGGGTCCTTGTCCAGCAGGCGGAACAGGAGCCGATGGGCCGGCTCCGACATCTCTACCGTTTCTTCGCTGATGTTTTTACTGGCATCAGGAAACTGAAACAAAAAATACACATATATATTATTGATAAAATCGATCTTAACTTTGTAAAGATTATGCATTATGATCATCAAAATAGATGGAAGAGATAATTTAGAAAAAAGCCATGGTGTATTCAGGCAGGCCATCTTAACGAGAGTACAAGGTAGCGATGCTATAAAAAGAAAGAGCGCCAGCTCTTTCCCTCTCTCTTCTTTTAACTGGTGTGCAGTTAGCACTGGGCTTTGTTAGTCGTTCGACACATATTTTATCTGTGAATATATTAGAGAAACTCAACCATTCTGTCTTTTATTTGGTCTCTATATCCCAAGTTTGCGATACATAATAAAAGCAAAGTTATGAAATTTCATGCAGTGATATTGCAATATTGGGCATTTGAATGTTGTGATTTTAATACTTCGATGTCGATGAGAGGTTCTGTCACTCAAAACTTTAGTATTAGATATAATATATCAGGTTTGTCGTAGCTAGTAGGAAAAACTTTGGGGGGTGGGGGGTGGTCTTCTTCATTTAATTTTGAGTAGAAAATATTCTTTATGCTTTGGGTGAAACGTCAACGGTTATGGAGGTAAGCAACATCAAAGTCAGCATTTTTTGCAATTTTTCTAATTTATTTTCTTTAAAACATTGGACCATCGCTACAGCTGCTTATATAGAATACTAAAAATTTATTCACTAATATTAAAAAAAACCTTAAGAAAAATTTTTTTTTGAATTTCTACAAGACAGAATCAGAAATACTCAAATAAGAGAATGTCTCGAAGTAGAATCCTTATTGACATTTATCGAGAAATCACAGCTATGGTGGCTGGGACATATCTTGCGGACGTCGGCAGATAGACTGCTAAAGTATGCTATATGCTAAAGTATATAAGTAAATGATATTCCAGGCATGACCAGAAGGCAGAAGACCAAGGGGCCGTCCTAGGAGGAGCCGGCGGAAACAGTTGGAGGACTGCTGCGAAGCGAGATCGCAACTCAATTGGGCTGACGCGGAAAGTGAGGCCCAAGACAGAAAAAGTTGTAACCTTTTATGCGGTGCAGGGATTCCAATCCAATAGGATAAGGGGTAGAAGAAAAATAACATTTCTGCAACGTTTTCATCATTTTTTTTACTTGTATCAAAGCGGATGAATTTTTAATATTCAATATAAATTAATTTTATGATAGTCTAGCGTTTTACAAAGGATGAGACAGAAATATTGAAAGAAAAGCAAACTTTCATGTTGCTCATATCCGTAACTTTGTATTTCTATTCTAAAGAGAATTTTATATTCAATATTGAGTGAAGAAAGCTCCCCAAAATTTTCGCTGTTAGCTGCGAGATAGTCTGCATAATATCCTGCCTTGATTTTGAGTCGAAAATGTTTAAGCAACCATGATCTAATTAATATCAATAGTTAAGGAGATATGCGACATCAAAGTTTGCATTTTTTTTCAAAATTATTGACTTATTTTTTGCAAAACGTTGGATTATCAATACAGTAATTTATATAAATTATGGAAAATTCATTTGCTTCAATACAACTAAAATAAAATGATAAAAACCTTCTGATTTCAGTTGGAAATTTTTGAAAGTTTTTATTATTTTATTTAACTTGAATTGAAACGAATGAATTCTTCGTAATAGATGTAAGTTACTCTAATGATACTTTAACGTTTTGGTAAAAAATAAGTCAGAAATATTGAAAAAAAATGCAAACTTTGATATTGCGTAACTCCATAACTATTGATATTAGGTCATGGCTGATTGAACATTTTCGACTCATAATCAAGGCACGAATCCACCTATAAAGTATTATTGAGCTAGTTGGCTCTGTTACACCCTATCGGCCTTGCGGGGCCTATCCTGTCAGTTTCCACACCTTGCCAAGTTTTCTGAGATGACGAACAAAGTCGATGACTGATCGACGTTGGAGTTCTCAGCCATGCAATATCAAAGTATGCATTTTTTTCAATATTTCTGACTTATTCTTTTCAGCAGTGGAGAGGTGAAGGCCGAAGAAGAAGAAGTTTATTAATAAATAATAAATAGATAATGATAATAATAAATATCTTCTGGGGTATTATGCCGTGTTATTACGACCTTTCTGGCCTACGCTTTTGAACCCATTGCACCAGCCCGTCATCATTCTGAGTGGCCGTGAAAACCCAAGAACATTCTTAGATAATAATAAGTCCACGCTCAGCGTACGCCTCGCCGTCGCTAGGAGCCGCCCTAGTCCAAGGCCGGCCGCGCAAAAGTCCTCCAGGCGCAATAAGTTAACGCGAACTAATCATGATGTTGTTCAGACCAGTCGCATACTCCAGCAGCAGTAGGTGGCACCGCGCTTTGGACGATATTATAATTTCGCAAACGGCGATCCCCCCCGACAGGTTGTCGGTCGCCTGCTTAGCTGTATTTCTAGTGATGTCCAGATATGAGGGCTATTAATTGGCGATCTGTCTCCGGGCGACCGCGCTGGCGCCGCGCGGATAACCGGATTTACCGTTCGTCTCCCATTCGGCTCCGGCCCATCGTCCGCTGAAGCCCGTCCGAGGCTGCCCGGCATCAGCGGCGCGCCGGGACAGAGCCGCGGGGGCCCGCGTCAATTAGTTAATTCCGTCCCACCAAGCTAAAAGGCAGTAAATCCATACTTTTTGTGGTTTTGGATACTTGAGGTCATATTTTAGGGAATGAACATGCAGAGGTGGCTGACATTTTTGCTGATAATATAACTGTGTATAGGACAAAGTTGATACAATTCTTTACATCTCAACTAAATGGAAATGGATAATAAATTTTTCTTTTCTTTTTACTACATAAACTTCTTTTTTTAATTTACACAAATCTTTATGTGTACTTGAATCCTTTCCCTGCAACCTATTTCTTCTTCTTCTTACTAATTTCAATAATTTTCTTCTTACTACTTAAACTTCTCTTTTTAATTTATACAATTCTATAAGATGTAATTGAATCTTATTAACTGCAATCTAAATTTACACAAATCCATTATATGCACTTGAATTCTTTAACAGCAATTTAAATTTACACAATTTTATTATATGTACTTGTACCTTTTAACTGTATATCTGTCTTATATTATTTTTTTAAATATATATTTTGTATATTTTGTAAAAGCCCATAAGGGCGTTAAATAAATAAATAAATATTTTACCTTTGTAATAAGCTTGTTTGCCGTATTTCTATAAAAATATTAAAATATAAGCATTTTTAATTCGCAGTATATCCAGCGAAAAAAAAATTCATTTGAATGATAGAAATTGCTACATTCACAAAAATTCATTTGAATGATAGAAATTGCTACATTTCCTAGATATACTCAGTAATTTGTTTGTACGATGACGGACGGATCGCCAAAGAAATTTCTTCTTACCAATCTCCGCCGATAATGATAGATACGATTGACACCCGAGATACACTAGGCCAAAGCTAACTATAATCCACAATGGACAAATTGTACTTACAGCTTTTCCTGGTACGTCGAGTGTCGAATCAATCTTCAATATCTACTCCTGGCTTCGTCGAATTCGAAACGGATCGATCTGTCTCTTCCGGAAGGCTAATTTGAACTGATTTTTCGTCGGGTTCGTACGTCGCACGAAGAAGAATGTCGGTTCTCAAGAAAAAGAGACCGGCACACGCTTTCCAACTGGTGGTCGGATTTGTAGAAGGTTTAAATCCTGGCTAGCGGTTGGCGGAGACTACATTGGGTGCCAGATACGACCAATCAAAATCATCTCGCGGCCGGCGCGCGGCGGTTACGAAACATTGTGTAATGGAGATACTGCTTTTTAGCTTAGTGGGGCAAAATTAAATCAGTGTTTTTTTTTCAATACTACTCCTACAACTACCTTATTTTAATAAACATCATAAGTTTGAAATTATTACGTGAATTGGAAGTAATTTTTCGAAATTTTCCTGTGTAACTTTGTGAAAGGCCATTTTTCTAAATATATTTAAAAATTAGAACTTTGTTTACTTTTACTATTTATTTATAATGATTAGAAAGTTTTCGATGCTAACGCATCATCTTCGGTAATGTTACTAATACTAAACTTAAGTCTAAAGGACAGCGTGAGGAGTGGGGTGGAGATTAGATTAGAGTCATTTTTATTTCACTTGTATTAAAACGAATGAATTTTTCGTGATCGATATAAGTTATTGTAATGATAGTCCAACATTTTACAAAAAATAAAATAAATAAGAAATATTGAAAAAAAATGCCAAACTTTGATGTCGTATATCTCCATAACTATTGATATTAGTTCGTGGTTTCGAACATTTTCGACTCATAGGAATACAGTCCTGCAAGGTAATTGATGAATTCCATATAACCCTGTATAATACGTACGTAATTATACATATACCTATTTAATAACAATAATAACTTTGCATCATGTAAACCTTAAACTTGCATAAGAAAAAAAAATTGCAGCACCGAATATAATTTATTCTGCGAAGCCACTAAATATGGATGTTTCTCTAATTTTATATTTTTTCTTCATTGTGCGAATTTTTTTTTGCAAAAAAGTAATTGCCGAATAGTGTTAAGATGCGCCGCTGGCCAGGCACGCTGCAGCGGACGGGCGTGGCTGCCAAAGCCCTGCAGAAGATATGACGCTGGAAAGGTGGATTTTTTGGAGCAGAGTCGGATTGTGACCATTTCCGGGCACCTGCTTCTTATTGCGGTCATAATTTTGCTAAAATTAGATGCGAATGCGCTGAATGTAGACTGAAAAAGACTGAGAATGTACTGAATTCGTTGACGACGAAAATAAGTGATAAATAAAGAAAATTAAGCAGGTGTGTTTCCTCCAAAATATTTATCAAATGATTTGCATATGCAGTATATAATTAAAATGTCTTCGAAATTGGAACTGTTTTTATATTATGAACCTACTTAGTGAATAAAATTGTGTTTTCTTTACAATTTTTTGCCAGTAAGAACTCGACAATTTTTAGTTTAAATATTGAAAATTTTGAATGGAGAAATGTTTGGAACACTAATGAAATTTGTAATTTTATATTTAGTTTTGCAAAAATAAATACCAAGAAGTATTAAAAAGGGCAGATTTTGAGAAAAGGGGCAGCATTTTTAGTTGTTTTTCGAATCAGTTTGTCAGAGAGCATTTTTCGCAATATTTTTCAAAGCAGTAGCTTCGTGCCTTGTTTTTTACATGTTTATTCCTTTTCGGTCGCTATTTTCGAAGAATTTTCCTTTTTGTCGCTTAACTTATAAATTTCATTTCGTGTTTTAATCGTTATTTCGAAGGATAAAACAATCAGTAGATTAAAATCATCGTCGCAAAGGTGGAGTATAAAATCTCGTGTATTTTATTTCAGATTTGCCGACTTGGTGAGTTCCAGCCAGGATCCGGGAAGAGATTTGAGAGTTGTGTATACATTGATCAGTCTCTTTTCCTGGGGCTGGAACGAACAAGATATCTATTTAAAGCTACAGAGTATACAATATGTACAAAGTTGAAATATACTAGTTCTTTAGGAGTGGAGAAAGAATATCCCCCATCGATTATCTCTAAGATACAATTATACTGCAGTCTCAGTATTTATTCTTCCATAATTAAATCCCCTAGTAACCAATACGTGTTCTTTTCTACATTCTCTGTAGTCTCTTAGATTTATTTACTAAAACATATTTTTTAAGAGTTAATTAATTTGATTACGTATGTACGCACGCACACGCACACACATTACTTCTATCGCTCCACCAAATTACTTGGTCTTGACATTTTTATATTATTATTTTACTAGGTATATTCAGTTTTAGTTTTAAGGAAATTTGTCAAATATAATAAAAGGTGTTCTATTCATGAATTTTCAGCTTCAAAATCTGGAATAATAATGTCCCCTGATTTTTCACGGGTGTGTACAGCTAGTTATATTATAATTAAATAAATAATCATGATGTCAACATTGACATAGTGTACAATATTGTACAATAGCGGTCAAGACATGGGGAGCAAACTAAATGGGAGTATACTCGAAAAGACGTTGGCAATTATCATAGATTCTTCTGCCGTGATGTTGCTCTTCTTCCAGGGATATCTTTCTCCCTCTGATCTTCTCAAGATCTAACATGGGGGTACGTCAACATTTACAAAAAATAGTTTAGTGGACCGGTTGATAAATGTTTGGTTTTTAATCGCTGGTTCGGCCCTGCCGTCCGCGGTGGCCGGGTAGGTACCCGCAACATGGCGCCACCCGCTGCTAGATGGATGGACACAGTGTAATGGACTGTCTAACGCAGGTACTTGCTCAGTCCGATACGAACGACTTCTGCATAATGTTACCGTTAAAGAAAAAAAACAATATTACCATGGAATACCTAGTTACTTCATAGATCAGCGGCAAAAAAAAAACAGTAACAGAATATGAAGGACTTATCAACACTTAAATATTAGTAACAATACTTTAATATGTTCTGTTCTGTGTATGTTCTGAGAAAAAATCACTGGATGTGTCCACTGCGGGATCATTACATTAATAATTAAGATAAATTAAAGAAGTCTCACAGAGACGAAGCTATTTATATGAGAAAGAAATGACACAGGCTCTGTTCAAAGGTGAAATTTTGATAAACTTGGTTGACGGTCGCTTGAGCGCGTAACACATACTCGTCATAGATACACGGTGTTGACCTTGGAACCCGTGCATTCACCGTAAACTTGTTTATCTAAAAATCATTCTTAAATTGTAATTATTAATTTTTGATATTCTTTATATTATAGTGAATATTATTTACAATTTATGTATCACTAAGATATTTTTTACTATTAATGTATTATTTATTTATAAAAAGTGTATTGTGTGTTATGTAAAAACTTGCTTATCAAGAAATTATTCCTAAATTGTGATTATTGACTTCCGATATTTATTTATTTTTTCTGAATATTATTTACAATTAATTTAATCATTAAGGCATTATTTATCATAAAAACTGTATTACGTATTGTATAAAAACTTATTTATTATAGGTACACATATTATTTATTCATTACTTATGATCAATTTCTCGTAAAAGTGTATTGTGTAATTATGTAATTTTTCACAAAATGTCCTTACTTTGTACTCTAATGTCATTTTAGGACCATTTATAAGGATTATTAATGACCTGTTGACGGTCTGTTTATTAAAAAAAAAGGTGTATGGATCTCTTTTATACAACATTTTCGATATAATTTGGTCATTATTTCGATTAAAATTAATAATTTTCCATTATCATAGAACATTAAATATCTACGTGGCTTCGAAATTCATCAATATTAGGATGAAAAAATGTTCCGATTTCAAATACCTATATTAATTTTAGCCGGTAGATTCAACCTAGACATTAGGCGTGTCAAAATGTCAAATTCGATAAATTAAGGTTATGTTGAATTTAGATTTCTAATATCTCAGTATAACTTTGAAAAAAGTTTAGAAAAAAACGGTTACAAAAAAAGAACGTGCAACATAATTATGCAACGGGTTCAAAGAGTGTTGATGCACAATATGCGCCATATTTTATTTTATTAGGTCATCCAAAAGGGAGAAACAATCGCTTGGTAAGATAAAATACAAAAAAAAAGTCAAATTTCTCCCACAATTAAAGGATAACACAAATAGGACATAACCATAGATAAGTCAATTTGACAATGGAAGATAAAACAACTTTACAGTTTCATTTAACCGATTGTTCCAAATTTAACTTTAACATAACTTTAACAAAAGGGCTCGTGATGTATAATATACATGATCAGGGAGGGGGACGAGTTTCTGCCTCACCATATGATGATACTCTTCATATTTAGTGTTAAAGATATCTATTGAATTTAAAAGGTAATTATAATCTAAGCATATGCGTGAAATGGGAGAGGATTTCCTTTTATTGGTTTGATAAGTTGGAAGGGAAAAGAGGTACTGGTAGGTCGGAATGGGACGTGGAAAGCTAGCAAGCTGGTGATAAAGGCGTCATCAAATTTTTATTTATTTATTGTTTACAACTATAATGTTAATTTTCAGTATTTAATTCAGTAGTAAAAATCAATAAAAAAACTGTAACATGTTTCAGAATTTCTTTACAACAATAAAAAAAAAAACGTTTGACTTGATAATGGTCGCCGATTTGTCAGTCCGTTGATATAATTTTTTTAAATAGTCACGCCAACACGAAATATGTATCGCATCAATATTTTTACTATTTTCGAACTAAGCTAAACGTTTGTCTTGGGAACATAGGATTAACTTGCTGATGTTCTAGAATGGGGCTCGAGCCACCTACCACCAGATCACTAGGCGACAAGGCGACCACTACACCAACAAGCTACTCGCTATTCCTGTGTTTGCCCAGTAATGGCCACCGCTTTGCCAACTGGTTGATACAAAATATACTTACGTTTGCCCCGATAATGGCCACCGATTTGCCAACTAGTTGATTCACAATATAATTACGTTTGCCCCGATAATGGTCGCCGATTTGCCAACATGACTGCGAGTTCCGCTGCACTGCGATGTTCGCGTAATGATAAACAACGAACGCTTTAATAAATTGCAGCGCGCAGTGGCCGAGAATGGATCACTGAATGGCGCATCAAGCAATGATGCCTCGCAAATATCTTTGCTGGACTTTGATAGATTGATCGTGGAACTACGCAATTCCCGGGCAGTCATCAAACGCCGGGTCTTGTTACATATTTATGCATAAAACGAGCTGAAACCCTTCAAAAATATCGGAACATGCTAAGCCGTAGTATATATTTATAGCATCTTTTTGGCGCTCCACGGAGGGGCAACAACATGTAGCAACATGCGTGAAGCGGCCGGTTCGGGTTTGGTGGCCCGGGGTTCAAGCCCCATCTCCTGTCGTTTAATTTGGTTTTTTAGCCGTGAATTCAAACGAAATTACGGGGTCAGACAGACAGACGGACAGACAACAAAATTATTATGTTTTGATGATAAATATTAATGAGGTTATATTTTTTAAGCTTTCGAACAGCCAACGAACTTAACCAATATGATTACCATATAAATTTTTCAGAAATCTTTGATCGAAATCTAATAACACCTGTTAGAGTTAACACGACAACAAAATCGCTCGAATTACATACATCCTAGTGATAAGCCAAACAATTATGATTGTTGATTATGTGATTGGTATTCGATTGTATTGATGATTGGTACCAGCTTTAACTGTTTGAAGTTAGTTTCTTGAGTACCTACCAGCGATTGCTCGCTTAAGTTACTAATTACTGTTATAATCGAAGACAAATCTCACAATTGCAGTTAAAATAACGGTATAATCATCACTATAATATATCCATTTTGCATGTCATCCAGGGTTATCGCTTTAAGTAATAGTAAATAATTATTTTGAAAAATAATTTAATCACGGACTCACGGAAACGGCGCTATATAAATTATCAAAATATTATTATTATTATTAAAAAAGCGGAATTCCTTCTATATAAGATTATAATGCGATGGAGTATCAAAACTCGGAGGTTGAGTTCCACTAACGGTACCACGACGACTGTAGGGTATTGCGCAACACGTTTATGGTTTAATAAACTTTGGCTCTACACTTAAATAAATTAAATTAGGTGGCCGCAACAAAACTTTCCCACTAAAATTGTCACTCTTTTACGAGCAGAGTAACAGGTCTCTGAGATTGCATGTTTTCACGTATTTTGCCGCTGTGGATAAACCATTTTTGGAGGAATCAGGGCTAAATCCAAGATAATGGTCCCATTGCATATACAACGAAAATGAGTATTTCACTATGTTATTGAATGTGCTAATAACAAAATGAAAGATAATTTACGTTTAAATAGTAAGTATTAAATAAGATATTACACTTTAAAGTTCCGAAAAATGCACTGCATATTTTGACATTTCATAGGCAATATATGAGGTTAGGTTAGGTTATTAGGTTTGGTTTGTTTAATTTAGATTACGATTATTTTAGTTAGATTAAATTAACAGGACGTTAAATTATATAGTGAAATACTTATTTTCATTGTATGAACAACGGGACCATCATCTTGGATTATTCCGGAATCAGATAATACATCGGTGTCACATTGTCACTCTGTACAGGTGTAACAGAGCTAGTCTTCAATAATTTACAGGTAGATTGCTACCTTATTATGCATCCGAAATGAATCAATGTTCTAATATTAATAGTTATTGAGACAATTGACTTCAAAGTTGGCATTTTTTGACTCTTCAAAGTAAAGTGGTTGAAACCTTGCAAAAAAAATCTGTTTAAAATTTCCGCAAGTTTTATTTGACTTGTATTAAAGAAAAGTAATTTTTTAAATTCGATATCAGTCACTTAAATTATGTAACTAATAACCAGACCTACGTCAAAGTATAAAAGTTAAAAGTCCCCAATAGAGGTAGGAAGGAATGACTATTATAAAGTTTGGATCAAACTAAAATTTAAAAAAATTATTCTCTATAAATTTAAAGTTAATAAATCAATAAAAATGAAATCTACTAAATTAATAAATAATGTTTTGGAATTTTATGAACTTTATTTTTAAAATATAGTTTACTTAAAATTCCGATGTTTCATTAAAATTTTATTGTTCATTATGATTACGGAATTATAGAAAAAATTGTTTCAGTACTAAGAAATCCAATGGAAAACTAGTTTAATTATATTGTATCATATACGCGTGGCTGGATATACATTTTTTGTAGGTACTTGCTGATTTTTGTTTTTCAATCGTTTTTTAGAACTTGTCTTGTAAATGATTTATAACATTCTCTGTGATTTATAACCACTGTCCGTATATTCACTAGATAAAATAATGTCTTTATGTTTAAGGTTATGTTTTTGTTGGAGATTCAAAACTGTTTGACATTTTTCAATGTCTCTTCAGAAATTTGTGAACGTTGCATTGTGTAGAGTGATCACACAGGTTGTAAGCCCTGAGCCATAGTATAAGCGACTTCCGTCCACTTTTCTCACATATAAATTCGCTTCATCTCCATGAGATTTCTATAATTTATCCTTAATAAATTCTATTATGTAATAGGCATGATGACAGATTTTGAAATAACATACTATATTGTAGGTACACGTCTGCTATTACCGAAAATAACATTTTTTCAGTAATAAACTAAGTTTTTACGCAAATAATTGCATTTTCATCTACATATTTTTAATTTCGCGCAAAAACGCCCGCAGCTGTCATTTCGTCAAGCCTCAGTAAATATTGCATTGTGTCTATGGCAACGGTTCAAAGACACCGTGATGGGCACTGAGACGTGACGTCATTCGCTCTGATCGGTGTTTCAGTTAAAATGGCGGATTGCACAATTTTATACTTTTATTTTATTGAAAATCTTATTAATCTCAATGTGTATATTAAAACTGGATCATTTTTCAGAATCATTTCGAAATATTTTCTTCTCTAAAATCACATATTCTTTAATTCTTCAATACTGTCATCATACCTATTACAGTAGCCGGCAAGCATCTTGACAATTTTCGGCGTAGTGGGGGGAAGTCTGCGCACGTACCGTTCCACCGACGAGACCCAAAATTTGTCTTCTGCGCGTTCCCCCACTACGCCGAAAATTTTCGGGAAGTTTGCCGGCAACCGTACCGCCGCTCGTACTGGCCCGATGGAGAAGGTATAAAAATGTCGACCTGATTTGTTTTATTGGAGCTGTTCCGATAGACAAACGCACACCCATCGCGGGCGGGGAAGAGCCGGTTTGCGCGGCGCTGTGGGGCAGCCGGCGCCGTAAATAACAGCGGTATAAGTTGCCAAAAAGCGCTCCGGTCGGAGGAGCCGCGGGACAACTGTGCGCGCCGGGAACGGCGGAAAACGCGCAAATCGTAAAAAAACGCGGACGTTTCGCCCGGCGACAATTAAAACAGCAATTTACGGCAGGCGGTAATAAATTTTAGCATCGCGAATGGTAAATCAATGCTGTCGTTTAATAAAAACCTTATAAATATTTATATATCAGTTATAAACATACTCGAAGAGATACAGGCCACATCGTGTGCGGGGTGTGAAAGCAAAGGCAGTAATATTTTTAATTGGAATGTATTTCTTCTTCTTCTTACTGCCAACAATCATTTTCTTCTCACTACTTTAAATTCTCTTTTTATTTTACACAAATCTATATGATGTACTTGAATCTTTTTAACTGCAATTTACACAAGTCTAAATTTTACACAAATCTATTTATTATATGCAATTAAATATTTAACTGCAATCTAAATTTACACAATTCTATTATATGTACTTGTTATTTTTTAAATTTATATTTTGTATATTTGTAAAAGCCCATAAGGGCGTTAAATAAATAAATAATATCTATAAAAAAAATAAAGCAGTCATCGAGGATTACTAATTAATTATGAACTGAATTCAAGATTTTATAGGAAACATGATTTTGGAAGGGATACATATATAAAATTTAGAATTCTGTACATTTTTCGATGACTGCATTCAAAACATTTTTTTGGATATTTCTGCCTTTGCTATTATACCCCACACATCAAACATAATCATTTCGTTATCTGTCCACCTATCCGTCCCCGTAACTTCGTATAACGTCCGTATTTTCGTTACAATATACGGCTAAAAAACCCGAACCGGCCGCTCAACGCATGTTGCTATCGCCGTCTCTCCGTGGAGCGTCGAAAAGTTACTATAAATAGATACTAGGGCTCAGCAAAGACGCGAACCAATGTTCCATCATTTTTTACGGGTTACAGCTAATTCGTATATAAAAGCCAAATAGACTGAACTGAAATATTCACGGTTGATGTGACGATGTAAAAAATTTCTCGTAAAATCTGATATTAATTTTATCCCCTTCAAAGTAGTCGCCGTGAGATACAGGGTGTTTCGTATCTAGTAGCAAAAACTTTAAAGGTGGATTCTTCCTTAGAAAATGAGTCGTAAATGTTCAAGAAATCAATTGTTGTGGAGGTATGCAATATCATAGTTAGCATTTTTTTCAATATTTCTGACTTATTTTTTGCAAAAAAACTATCATTATAGTAGTTGAACTATCAATTAACACTATAAAAAGCTGAATTATCTTTACAGTGACTTATATCAAATATGAAAAATTCATTCGCTTTAATAAAAGTCGAATAAATCATAAAAACCTTGCAAAATTTTTTTTTTTTTGATATAGCCCGCAAGATCAAACATCAAAAAATTTTGACTAAAAATGTATTGATTAATTATAAAAACGCCCATCCCATTCAATTTGTATCTTTTCTTGATCATCAAACTTGGTGAGTTATCTAATTGGACAGGGACGCAGAGCAGTAGCCAGTTTTTTGACCCGTTCGGCGTAGGTAATAACCGCTTCGGATACCTTCCAAAAAATTAAGGCGTGTTTTTTGGTTAAAATGCGCACCGTAATAGCTGTGATTTTACAAAAACGTGGATTTTTGCGGTAAATTTTGTAAATAAATTTTCTTCGAAGATTTTCGCACACATTTAGATTCTTTGCGGTTTGGTGTATTTTAATTTGAAAAACTATCGTACATTAAGAGAGACGAAAGAATGAATACGTGTGGTGTAATAATAAATATAAATATGTGTAGAACCAAATAGGGCCATGCGTATATGTTAGATAATTCGGAACAATATCATATAGACATTTAAAAGAATATTATTTAAGTTACAGATGTATAATTACCAGCTGAGAAATCTATGTATTCTATTTCGTGAGAAGGAATATAG